>JBBPBX010010590.1:0-37988 GCA_038048925.1 Garcialebias charrua
ACCCAAAGCACTCTTTACCCGCAAAAGTCAGAAGGAAAATCGCGGTGAACCGCCCAATCTGGCAACACTGGTGAGTGACGACGGCTGCTGATGCGGATATTTATGTTTGGAAAGTCCTGCGTGAATATCTATATTCTACAAAAAAAAAACGGCAAAATGAAAGAAAAGTAACGAGGCTATTTTTAAAAAGTAAGGAGTAGAAAGTACCAGTAATTGCGTGAAAATGTAAGAAGTAGAAGTATAAAGTAGGCTGAAAAATAATTACTTTACTAAAGTATAGATAACTAAAATTTGTACTTAAGTAGAGTAACGAAGTATTTATACTTCGTTACTTGACACCTCTGCCTTTAAGGAATGTCTTATCTTGAACAACACCACCAGGAGCTGCCGTTACTTTCGGTTCGAGTCAAGGCGCACGTCTGGAGACGCTGAGAACGGTAAACGAACTGACCAAACTGGACCGAGGGAGACTGACCACCTTCACGAGGTAACAAGTCGTCAAATGCTTTGCCAAGGGTACCAACGTGTAGCCGAGTTCAGCCGGAGAGCTGCCATGCTTCTGGTTAAACACATCAAGATAACTCCCTGACTCTTAACTTTTCTTCCTCCATTTTCTCCTCCTAAACCTTTATCTTCCTAAGCCAGAAACTAAGTTAATGTACCTACAGAAATGAGTAAAATATCATCCTTCACTGTTCTGTTGTTCCTATATTTCATCTGTGCTGAAGTTAATTATAGGAAAAATAATCAACCAATCATGTACAAATGTGTGATGTAATTTACAATTATGTTAAATAAATGGTCCAGTCCTGCTGTACCAACATAAGTTTAACGTTTCCTGTGAATTACATCTGGTCAAGGTATAGAATTATTGGTATTAAACTGAAAAAGAGAGAACCCGTTTAATTAATGATGTATTTTTGTGTCAGTCTAAACCCTGCCAATTTATACATCTAAAATATAGGTAAGTCATTAAACTGACCCCGTCCTATATTACTACAATCTTAAAGCTTACATAACCCATGATGTTACTTAGATTAATAATATTGATGATTGATGGATACAAACACAAAAAAATGTATATAAATCAAAAGTATGGGATGGATCTGCCCTTGTACTTCGTGGTGTAGTGACGACCATGTGCGTGCAGTTTGTATACACTGTGTATGTTTGGCATGTAATTTGTGTACACTGCGTATGTTTGGCGTTCTGCCTGTGGGGCTGTGGTGAGGTGTCGTATGCTTTACAGCTCGTACGAGAATTCCTTATTTATGTCAGCCGTGGCATGGACATGGACGATGTTGCGCACGTGACTGTAATCGTTGGACTACCTGGATGGTGCCGTGCTGGTTTTAATTGTTTGTATTTGTGCTCTCCTTTTTTTAGGCCAGCCGTACTTGCCGGCCCATGCTTCTGATTCTCCAAGGCTCTGTATTAGCGTCCCCGTCACTCGTCAGCTCCTTTTCACTGACTCTCTTGGCTAGCATCAACCTGTGTGTTAGATTTATCATCAACGTTAGTGATATGCAATAAAGTGGTTGCTCTCTCTCCTGCTTCCAGGTCATCCATCGCCTCTACCCGTCAGTCGTATCTTCTCCATTCCATCGCCCGGACCTGCAAATTCTCGCCCCGCTGTCGCGTCCCCATTGCTTTTCCCGCTCCTTCAGTCGGCCCGTGTCTACATTCACTCAGGTCTAGCCCCTTCCACTCAGCAGTCGTATTCGTTCGCTTGGCGCCTGTTCGCTAAATTCTGTGCGGCTGTTGAGTTCCCCTTTCTCCCATTTCTCGTACCCACCATCATAGCTTTCGTCACGTACTGTTTTGACCATCGCAGTTTCAAGCTCCCTTATATTAAATCCCTCCTAGCTGGCATTAACTTTCATTCCAACTTTATCATCTGGGTCCACTCCCGAGTTTGTTCTCCAACCGTGCCATTAAACTCCCCCTGAAGGGTTTGGCTAAGCGCTCTCCTCCCCAGCTTGACAGCAGACAACCCATCACATTTTCTATTCTTAAAAGCCTTCTCGTGGCCCTCTGGTCCTCCTCCTTTTCGTCGTTTCTGAAGGCGCTCCTCTCCAACGTTTTTCTCCTGGCCTTCGACGGACTCCTTCTGGTCGGCGAGTTTATATCTCGGGGCAGCTTCGACCCTTCAGTGGATCTGACCCCAGATGATCTGGTTTTCTTTCCCGATTGAGATAAGAGTTTTTGTATTAATATTTTCTGACTAATGTTTATCAATTTTAGTGTGTTCATTAAGCTGACCATAAGAAACTGTATTTGAACTCTGTTTACTGCAACTTGGTTTTGCAATTAGGTTTTATCAGGCGCAAGAATGTGTAAGAAACTAAGCTCGTTTCTTTACACATGACCTTGGCAGTCTTTCTTGGTAAAGGATAACAGTTTGTCGAGTTCAATACTTGTACGTTTTTTGTACATCTGAGATAATTGTACAACTTTGTCTGTTTTGTTTTTTCCTTTTTCTGTCACAGACCTTTTTAATAAATGACACATCATTTAAATAGAGAGTTTGTCTGTGTGTGTTTTTTCTAAACAGCTGCCGATCCTTCAGCGAGCCTGAAATTGATTTAGAATATCATAAAACACTGATCATTTCGACCTCCACCTCAAGCATTCGAAGGGCAAAGGCCCTGCCGTCGTCTCCATAGCTCGTCTGGACGGCCCGTTTTGTCCTTTCCATGCCATGGTTGGATTCTCTTTCAAACGTAGTGGGCTCCTCCCCTTTGTCGGTCCTTTATTTCTCACTCCCGACGGCTCTCCCATGACTGCAGCATGGTTCGTCGGATTTCTTAGGAAATCCTTGGCCCTAAGCGGCCTTCCCCCCTCTCCAATACTCCGGCCATTCCTTTAGGATTGGGGCAGCTACCTCCACCGTTATTCAGGGTGTGTCAGGAGCATCCTTCCAACAGCTTGGTCGCTGGTCTTCGGCGGCCTACTCCTCTAACGTCCATCCGGATCTTCAATCTGTGCTCTCTGCTTAACGCTCGCTCAGCTGCTAGGTAAGCTCTGGTATCACTTTCTGGTGGTGGTGTCCTTCAGCTCTATATGTCATCTCCCTCCTTGACAGCTCAAGCCAGCTCTCTTCCCCCCTTTCTCTCTTTCCCTAGAAAGGGGCTGTGGCTCATGCATGCTCCCTTCCCATCAGCCTATGCAAACTCCCTCCCCGACAGCCTATGAAAGTTCCCTCCCCGACAGCCTATGAAAGTTCCCTCCCCAACAGCCTATACAAACTCTCTCCCCGACAGCCTATGAAAGTTCCCTCCCCGACAGCCTATGCAAACTCACTCCTCGGCAGTTCATGCGGGGCTCATTCGCAGAAAAAAGGTTGTTGCCCAGTCCAAGGAGAGGTTGTAGCCCAGTCCAAGAAAAAGGCTGAAGAAAAGAGGTTGTAGCCCAGCCCAAGCAAAAGGCTGTAGAAAAGGGGTTGTTGCCCAGTCCAAGAAAAGAGGTTGTATTCCAGTCCATGAAAAGAGGCTGTAGAAAAGAGGTTGTTGCCTAGTCCAAGAAAAGAGGCTGTTGCCCAGTCCATGAAAAGATGTTGTTGCCCAGTCTATGACAAGAGGTTGTTGCCTAGTCCATGAACAGAGGCTGTGGCCCATGCATGCTCTCTCCTCGGGTAGCCTATGTGGGCACCCTCGCTCCGCTTCCTCTTTGGGAGGGGCAGGGCTCACTCCCCTTTTTAGCAACCCTTCTCATGAGCTCTTGTCTCACCGTCCAGCCAGACTCATGCCAGCTCGGCCCCGGCAAAAAAAAATTAGGGGGGTAGAAATCCATAATCTATCTCCCTATGCCGGACATTCAAGCCCTCAACGGTCCAGCATGCATGCCCTCCGCCGGGGCCCGAGTGCCAAAGAAACCCTAATCAATAAAACATTTTAATTGTATTCTTCTCTCTCGTTGTGTGAGTCTCTCCAGGTTGAAATGAAGTCGAAGATACAAATTCAAAATGGCAGAAACCCCAGTTGTATCGAGTCTCTCATCACCGTCCATCCGGATATATGGCCGTTCCTTCCTAAGCTCTTCCTGTTTGCCCGTTGCCAGACTGGTCGCATCCCTCCACCTCCCCATCTCCACCCAAGGTTTCAAGATCCTCAGTTCTCCCCTATTCTTCATCCCGACTACGCCTCCGGGGAATATCCTGCTTTCCTCCATCCTGGTCCTACAACTGTGTACGTTCCTGCTTCCTGTTCCTTGTAACCCAGCCGGTCAAGGCAGATGGCCGCTTGTCCTGAACCTGGTTCTGCTGGAGGTTTCTTCCTTGTGAGGGAGTTTTTCCTTCCCACTGTCGCTTCATGCTTGCCCAGGATGGGAGTTCTGCGATGGGGTTTGCCTCAGGGTTAACCGGAACCAACGACTGATGGATGAACGACGTACACGTACCGGTGGGATAAGTTGGATGACTACAATCCCAGACTCCGCCGCCGGGTCCGGGTTGGTGGGAGGGGGGGTAGAAATCCATAATCTATCTCCCTATGCCGGACATTCAAGCCCTCAGCGGTCCGGCATGATGCCCTCCGCCGGTGCCCGAGCACCAAAGAAACCCTAATCAATAAAACCTTTTAATTGTATTCTTCTCTCTTGTTGTATGAGTCTTTCCAGGTTGATTTTGATGTGCCGCACATTAACTTAGGCAGCTTAATAATAATAACCATCAGTTTTGGGTTTCCTGTGACTTATTTGCTGTAAGATATATGGCAGGAGCCCAATATATGCTCCCAATGTTTTGTAGGTCATTTTTTGTAAATAAAAAGTACTTCTTTTTTTTGCGGTTTTAATTAGTTAATTATTTTTTTACATCTTGAGGTCCTATGACATGATCAACTACTCAAACTCTACTCGAGTATTATTATGTTAATGTCAAGTTTAAAAATTATGTACCGGTACTCGTTCAACCCCTAATGGACCAGCGGGTTCGGATGTTGTCAGTCTATAGAATGGGCGTTATCAACTGTTATCATCCCCATTCGTAGCGGAGAATAGGTAACCTACTACCTACTAGCATGTTTAACATAACGTTATCAGCGTTATAATCGCTGTGAGTAGGCAACGTGTTTCCGTCAACCCGGAAGTGTAGCGTTTTTGTTTTTAGCTTATGTGACAGTTTTCCTCAACCTAACCTTAAACCTGACCCAGAGGGCCAACCCTAAACCTAACCCAGTTACCCTTGTGCCTAAACTTAACCAAGACCCTAAACCTAACCCAATACACTTTACTCGAAAGTTTAACACTTTGCTAAAGACTAAGCCTGCTGTCATCGCTTGTAACAGTGACAACATACCTTTAAACCTACTAGTAGGTACAGTAGGGGCATGCTGAGCGATAGGAATGGGGGTGATAATAAATGATAGGGGCCATTTAATGGACTGATAACATCCGAAGCGGGTGCAGCGGACAGTGGAACGAGGCGTCCCAAACACTCCTGAGACCACCTGAAGGATGTTCCACCTGCCAGCCAGAAAACAAACGTCAGGGTCTCAGTTGTCGCCCCCCAACCATGTTGTGGATCCAGATCCAGGAGATGAAGCAACACCGCCAGAGACTCCCTGCTTCATCAGAAATCTGGTCTAGGATCTTCTTGGTTAAAGTAATGGTCCAGGACTGGGACACTCAGGTTAATCCTCCAGTACAAGGGTCTGGTCTGGTTCAGGAAATGTAGAGAACAACGAAAACATTATTAGTTTAAGATTCAATTTTTTACAAGATCAAATTATTGTCACTATTATGAGGCATAAGGTAAATATAATGATGCTTAGTGAAAACACTTCAGTGCTATTTCATTAATGAAATAATAAATAAATAAAAAACTGTTTTAACATTTTTACAGTCACTTTATGCAATGGATTTTATACAATAAAATATTGGAAAATGTTGTGCTCTATTCTAAATTTAAAATGTTATACATATACTATATTAAAATTTATACAATTATTAGTAACTTAATAAGATAAATTTAGATGTTATTTATTATACACAAGTTAATAAAGTTAATACATTAGTCTGTCAATCACTGAAATTATCCATGAAACTAGTTGAAATTAACATTTATTTCTTAAAAGTTTATAGATGTAAGTTACCTGGATATGATTGTCTCTCAACAGAAGATATAACACATGCCACCAGCGGCGATAAAGTTCCTGTATTTCCTCTAGTATTAAAAAAGCAGTAAAAACAACATTTTGATCTCCTTTCATCCTTAGTGTCAGGTTCCTCTGGTGTTAGACCCACGTGCAAGCGAGTGAACGAGGTAGGAATTTATAATAATAATTTATTTTAAACAACAAAACAAGAAGCTGTCAGGGCAGCAAAAGCTTACTCTGGCAAACTGAGGCAGAAACAGGTGAGGACATCAGAGTAGTGAGGAGAGGACTGAATTGTCTGTGTAAACAGAACAATGACCGGACACAGAGTGGCGGAGAGGAAGGCTTTTTAAAAACACAAGGCTGAATGGAAAGAACCCGGAAGAAAAAAAGAAACAGGAGAAACAACATCCATGCCCAAGATATCAGGCGGCTGACCGTGGGGTCGACCAACAGGCCGGAGCACTCCGGGCGGGCAACCAGGAGGCCATCCATCAAGCAGCGACATGTCGGGCGGGCGACCGGAAGGCCGTCCATCAACGGCAGGAACCAAAACCTCAAGGTTAGGAACGGCGTCTGCAGGAACCAAGAAGACGGAAGCTGGTACACGGACATCGCCGTAGAAAAACATACTTTGTCGGTCGGTACATGTTCTTCGTCGGCCGGTAAACATTTGGTGACGGTCGGACACATTCTTCGTCAGCTGGTACACATTCTTCGTCGGCCGGTACACTGTTGTCGTCGGCCGGTACACTGTTGTCGTCGGCCGGTACACTGTTGTCGTCGGCCGGTACACTTTCGTCGTCGGTCGGTACACCTACGTCGTCGGCTGGTATACTTCCGTTGTCGGTCGGTACACTTTCCTCGTCGGTCGGTACACTTTCGGCGTCGGCCGGTACACTGTTGTCATCGGGCGCCCAGTCGGGCGATGAGAGGTCGTCGGGCACCCAGTCTGGCGACGAGAGGTCGTCGGGCGACGAGAGGTTGTCGGGCGACGAGAGGTTGTCGGGCGCCCAGTCGGGCGATGAGAGGTCGTCGGGCGCCCAGTCGGGCGACGAGAGGTCGTCGGGCGCCCAGTCAGGCGACGAGAGGTCGTCGGGTGCCCAATCGTTCAACGAGAGGTCGTCGGGCGCCCAGTCGGGCAATGAGAGGTCGTCAGGCGCCCAGTCGGGCAACGAGAGGTCGTCTAGTCGTCGGGCGCCGAGACGGGCAACAAGACGTCGAGACGGGCGATGAGACGTCTTCAGTCAGCGAGAAGGGCGATGAGACGTCTTTAGTCGGCGAGACGGGCGATGAGACGTCTTCAGTCGGCGAGACAGGCAATGAGACGTCTTCAGTCGGCGAGTCTGCCGTTGAGACGTCTTCAGTCAGCGAGTCTGCCGTCGAGACGTCTGTAGTCTGCGAGTCCGGCGTTGAGACGTCTGCAATCGGCGAGTCCGGCGTCGAGACGTCTGCAATCGGCGAGTGGGACGTCGAGACGTCTGCAGTCGGCGAATCATCAGGCGATGAGACGTCTGTAGTCGGTGAGGCATCAGGCGATGAGACGTCTGTAGTCGGCAAGACATCAGGCGATGAGACGTCTGTAGTCTGCGAGACATCAGGCGATGAGACGTCTGCAGACTACGAGTCAGGCAATGAGACATCTGCAGTCGGCGAGTCGGCCTTTGAGACGTCTTTAGGCGAGGAGTCGTCTACAGCCATTGAGGAATCGCGGTCGACAGTCGATGAGCCATGGTCTGCAGCTGATGAGCCATGGTCTGTATCCGATAAGCTGTGGTCTGTAGCAGATGAGCCATGGTCTGCAGCCAATGAGCCGTCATCAGTCTCTGTATCCGGAGGGTTGTCATTGGTCTTTGTGGCTGATGGGTCGTCATTGGTCTCTGCAGCCGGAGGGTCATCATCGGTTTCTGCAGCCGGAGGGTCGTGGTCTGCAGCAACCGTCGAGTCCGACGAGAGGTCTGTAGGCGTCGAGTCCGGCTAATGGTCTGCAGGCGTCAAGACCAGATGAGCCGGAGTGGGCGGCGAGACCAGATGAGCCGGAGCGGGCGGCGAGACCAGATGAGCCAGAGCGGGTAGTGAGACCTGTAGAACCAGAGCGGGTGGAGAGAGGGCTTGGGTCCCACGTCGACCTCTCCTTCTGTGGCGGCGAGGAGCAGGGCCAGCAAGTGGGTCACTGTTGACACCCACTGAATAAGATGGCTCCGGATCCGAGGGCGAGACCACAGTAGCTGGCACCAAGGGCAGGGCAATAGCTTGCAGGAGACGAGAGTGGGACTGTTGTCTCTCGGTCCAAGCTTCAGCAAAAAGTCCAAACAGCCATGGGTCATCACCTATGATCTCCAACTGGGTAAACACCTTTATAAAGTCATCACTGGCTACCAACCTCTCCTGTAGACTATAGGAAGTGGCCACCGTTTCAATATATTTACGGGTTACCTGGTGGAGTAGGTCCAATTCGGAACAGCGCTCGGTGTTGTTCACAAAACCTGTTGGGTCTGGGTCTGGTCCGGTCATTCTGTTAGGTTCCTCTGGTGTTAGACCCACGTGCAGGCGAGTGAACGAGGTAGGAATTTAAAATAATAATTATTTATTTTAAACAACAAAACAAGAAGCTGTCAGGGCAGCAAAAAACTTACTCTGACAAACTGGAGCAGAAACAGGTGAGGACATCAGAGTAGTGAGGAGAGGACTGAATTGTCTGTGTAAACAGAACAATGACCGGACACAGAGTGGAGGAGAGGAAGGCTTTTTATAAGGCAGATGGAGAGTGAGTAATGAGAGCAGCTAGGTTTGTGGCTGATTAGAACAGGTGTGAATGATTAGAACTGAGGACTGGAGACAAGAGGTAGACTGAAGAGTGAGTGAGAAATGACAGAATTGAATGAGGTATACAGAAACAGAAATCACAAAGATCAGAACAACAAAAGTATGACAGGGAGGAAACACAAATAAACATAAACACGCAGACAGAGTCTGACAGGAAGGGAACACAAATAAAGATAAAGAAACAGACAGGGACAGAGCCTGACATGACCAAGGGTGGCACCCGACACTCCCAAGATGGGCCCTCACACAACTAGGAAGGGAGGGGGGAGGAGACAGGACTGAGGGCACCAGAAGATAGAACCCCAAAAACACAAGGCTGAATGGAAAGAACCCGGAAGAAAAAAAAGAAACAGGGGAAAAAACATCCATGCCCAAGAGATCAGGCGGCAGGCCGGGGGGTCGACTAACAGGCCGGAGCACTTCGGGCGGGCGACCAGGAAGCCATCCATCAAGCAGCGACACGTCGGGAGGACGACCGGGAGGCTGTCCATAGCGCAGTGCCACGTTGGGCGGGCGACCGGGAGGCCGTCCATCAACGGTAGGAACCAAAACCTCAAGGTTAGGAACGGCGTCGGTAGGAACCAAGAAGACGGCGGCTGGTACACGGACATCGCCGGTAGGCAAACATACTTCGTCGGTCGGTACATGTTCTTTGTCGGCCGGTAAACATTCGGTGACGGCCAGACACATTCTTCATCGGCCGGTACACATTCTTCATCGGCTGGTACACTTTCGTCGTCGGCCGATACACTGTTGTCGTCAGCCGGTACACTGTTGTTGTCGGCTCGTACACTTTCGTCGTCGGCCGGTACACTTTCGTCGTCGGCTGGTACACTTCCGTTGTCGGTCGATACACTTTCGTCGTCGGTCGGTACACTTTTGGCGTTGGCTGGTACACTGTCGTTGTCGGGCGTCCAGTCGGGCGACGAAAGGTCATCGGGCGACGAGAGGTCGTCGGGTACGTCATGTGACGAGAGGTCGTCGGGCGTCCAGTCGGGCGACGAGAGATCGTCGGACACCCCGTCGGGCGACTAGAGTTCGTCGGGTGCCCAGTCGGGCGACGAAAGGTCGTCGAGAGCCCAGTCGGGCGACGAGAGGTCGTCGGGCGACGAGAGGTCGTCGGGCGACGAGAGGTCGTCGGGTCGTCGGGCGCCCAGTCGGGCAACGAGAGGTCATCGGGTCGTCGGGCGCTAAGACGTCGTCGGGAGCCGAGACGGGCGACACGACGCAGAGACGGGCGACAAGACGTCTTCAGTGGGCGAGAAGGGCGATGAGACGTCTTTAGTCAGCGAGACGGGCGATGAGATGTCTTCAGTCGGCGAGACGGGTAATGAGATGTCTTCAGTCGACAAGTCTGCCGTCGTGACGTCTTCAGTCAGCGAGTCTGGCGTCGAGACGTCTGTAGTCGGCGAGTCCGGCGTCGAGACATCTGTAGTCGGCGAGTCCGACGTCGAGACATCTGCAGTCGGCAAGTCGGGCGTCGAGACATCTGCAGTCGGTGAGTCATCAGGCGATGAGACGTCTGTAGTTGGTGAGACATCAGGTGATGAGACGTCTGTAGTCGTCGAGACATCAGGCGATGCGACGTCTGCAGTCAGCGAGACATCAGGCGATGAGACGTCTGCAGACGGCGAGTCAGGCAATGAGACATCTGCAGTCGGCGAGTCGGCCGTCGAGACGTCTTTAGGTAAGGAGTCATCTACAGCCGTCGAGGAATCGCGGTCTACAGTCAATAAGCCGTGGTCTGCATCCGATGAGCCGTGGTCTGTATCCGATAAGCCGTAGTCTGCAGCAGATGAGCTGTGGTCTGCAGCTGATGAGCCGTCATCAGTCTCTGTAGCCAGAGGGTTGTCATCGGTCTTTGTGGCTGAAGGGTCGTCATCGGTCTCTGCAGCCGGAGGGTCATCATCGGTTTCTGCAGCCGGAGGGTTGTGGTCTGCAGCAGCCGTCGAGTCCGGCGAGAGGTCTGTAGGCGTAGAGTCTGGCGAGAGGTCTGCAGGCGTCGAGACCAGATGAGCCGGAGCGGGCAGCGAGACCAGATGAGCCGGAGCGGGCGACGAGACCTGTAGATCCGGAGCGGGTGGAGAGAGGGCTTGGGTCCCACGTCGACCTCTCCTTCTACAGCGGCGAGGAGCAGGGCCGGCAAGTTGGTCACTGTTGACATCCACTGAATAAGATGGCTCCGGATCCGAGGGCGAGACCACAGTGGCTGGCACCAAGGGCAGGGCAATAGCTTGCAGGAGACGAGAGTGTGTTTGTTGTCTCTCGGTTCAGGCTTCAGCAAAAAGTCCAAACAGCCATGGGTCATCACCTATGATCTCCAACTGGGTAAACACCTTTATAACACTAGGATGACTGAATTTTCAAGATCCTGAGGACAAACCCCCTCCTTCTCCTGAGCAATTATTGGAATATTAACTGCCTTTTGTTATAAATATGTGTGCACTCAACTCAGACACCCCCACCACACCAGACTGCACAGACTGCATTCCAATGTTTCCACCAGGTAAGTAAGACTCTGCTTGCACTTCCCCCCTTAGTCAGAAGAGAGGCCCTGACCTGAATTCACACATAACAGACCCTGAATTTATCTCACAGTTGAGCATTTTGGGACATCCACTGAACGGAAAGCTTTGTCTGCTCCAGAACAATTTTATGCATAAAATTGTCTTATTCTGCTGTACTGATGATCCTGTAACCCTGATGGTCTGTCAAATAAATTATTTTGCTTACAAGTACTGTCTCTCTCCTTGTCCTTGGCACATGTATATACGATGCGTGCCGGCACATGCAAGTGGCCCATTGCTGTGTTCTACAACATGCTTGACCTATTGTTGTCCGTCACCTGACGGACCGACACAGGTCACATGACATGAAGTCAACTGACGGACCGACATAGGTCACACGACATGAGGTCAACTGACGGACCGACAACAGGTCACATGACCTGAGGTCAACTGACGGGCCGACATAGGTCACATGACATGAGGTCAACTGACAAAACGACACAGGTCACACGACATGAAGTCAACTGACGGACCGACACAGGTCACATGACCTGAGGTCAACTGACACACCGGTATAATGGACCAGATTGCACATTTATATACGGTGCGGCCCATCGCCGTGTTCTACAACATGCTTGACCTGGCAGCGATAAATGCTTATGTGTTATACAAGGCCTGCACTGGGTCCAAGGATTTTGGACTGAGGGGTAGGGGGTGGGGGGTGTAGGTGTACAATTAATGGGTCTTTAGTAGGGTCATTAGCATTTGAATCGACATTATATAGCCCACTGAAAGGGACCGGGGGATTTAGAAGCCAAGTTCACTTGCGCAAAAAAGCGCAGCCTTAGTCAAAGTAGTGATAAAGTCATCACTGGCCACCAACCTCTCATGTAGATTATAGGAAGTGGCCACAGTGTCAATATATTTACGGGTTACCTGGTGGAGTAGGTCCCATTCGGAGCAGCGCTCGGTACTGTTCACAAAACCTACTGGGTCTGGTCCGGTCATTCTGTCAGGTTCCTCTGGTGTTAGACCCATGTGCAAGCGAGTGAACGAGGCAGGAATTTAAAATAATAATAATTTATTTTAAACAACAAAACAAGAAGCTGTCAGGGCAGCAAAAAACTTACTCTGGCAAACTGGAGCAGAAACAGGTGAGGACATCAGTGTACAGTAGTGAGGAGAGGACTGAATTGTCTGTGTAAACAGAACAATGACCGGACACAGAGTGGCGGAGAGGAAGGCTTTTTATAAGGCAGAGGGAGAGTGAGTAATGAGAGCAGCTGGGTAGGTGGCTGATTAGAACAGGTGTGAATGATTAGAACTGAGGATTGGAGACAAGAGGTAGACTGAGGAGTGAGTGAGAAATGACAGAATTGAATGAGGTACACAGAAACAGAAATCACAAAGATCAGAACAACAAAAGTATGACAGGCGGGAAACACAAATAAACATAAAGAAACAGACAGAGACAGAGCCTGACAGGAGGGGAACACAAATAAACATAAAGAAACAGACAGGGACAGAGCCTGACACTTAGGCTGAGCCAGAGCCATATAAAGTGAGAGTTGCGACACTCCCATAGAGTTCCATTGTAAGAATGGAATGCGGAAGTCACGTGGGTCATGGAGGGGGCGATTTGTTCCATGGCTCTGGGTCCTCTGGTCCTGTCAGGTCTGGACCTGAGGGATGGGCGTCCCCGGTGCCCGAGCCTCGGTGACCGGCCCTGGGGCTACGTCGGTGCAGCGGGCTCCGGCGGGGGCCTGTGTATTGTCGCTGTTGACCCCGGGGGGTCATTGTGTGTGGTCCCTGGTGGGGTTCGTCCGGTTCTTCCACTTGGTCGGATCTGGGGAGTGGACGAGTGGCTCGTCCTGTTCGGGTGGTCCTGGGGACTCTGGGCTCGGGGTCCTTCCTGGGGTCTTGGGCTTTGATCGCCCCTTCGTCTGTCTCGGGCTTTGGGGGGACGGGTCTCTGATGCTTCACAGTCGCTACTAAATGTTCTATTGGAGGAACCTTATTCACTTATGCATGCTCACAACCACACACAAATGGATGCAGGGATGTATAGTAGATGTATGTAGATGGGTATATAAATGAATATAAATATATATGTATGTATATTGTATATATATTTGTAGGTATGGGTATGTGTATTTATAGAAATCTTTTGCAAGGTCATGAATATTATCAGTCTTTATGCTTGTATGTTTCGTTGTTGTGTTCTGTCATGTGCTTTGCAGGATTGTGGACGGAGGTTTGGTGTGTTTGCCTTGTGCTCTTTCTGTGGACAATTGTTGTTTTGTTGTCTCACTTTCTCTTTTCTTTCTTTCTCTCTATTAAAAAAAAATACATATTGGAGTGAGAGGATGGCTATAAGGTGTGAAGGGAGGCCATCTATAAATGGGGAAAAAAAATCACAAAGATCAGAACAACAAATGTATGACAGGCGGGAAACACAAATAAACATAAAGAAACAGACAGAGACAGAGCCTGACAGGAGGGGAACACAAATAAACATAAAGAAACAGACAGGGACAGAGCCTGACACTTAGGCTGAGCCAGAGCCATATAAAGTGAGAGTTGCGACACTCCCATAGAGTTCCATTGTAAGAATGGAATGCGGAAGTCACGTGGGTCATGGAGGGGGCGATTTGTTCCATGGCTCTGGTTAAAGTCTGAAGCTACCTGCAGTAGCGCTCCGTCGCCGCCAGAGGGCTCAGCTCCACAAGGTTTCCATAGCCGTTCTTTGGAACGATTGACCGCCTGTCGGCGACATCAAAGAGTGTCGGAACTCTCTATATATATGGCTCTGGGCTGAGCGCCGTCACAGTTGCTAGGCGACCGGACATTCGTCAACGTAACAGTGAAGGCTAGACCTGTCCCAATTCACAGCCACTGACTTCCGGTCTATGTGGTCTTTGAAGGACCCGGCCTACGTCGACCGGGTAGGCTGGGTCCTTCGAAGTATGCAGCCGTTGGATTGGGACACAGCTAGATACTTTATAAGATAACTGCTAAAACCAGAACACAGCCGTTCCAACACACAGTTTACTCTCACATTATTCAGACATTGTTTCACAAAATGATTGATACAGAATTATTTGTTTAGCGGAGGAACAAAAGTTATCAGAGCAGTTACTCACATCTTCAACAGCAGATCCATGCGGGTGATGTTTACTTTCCAGACTGGACGGAGTTCTTCATTCAGCTCGTCTGCTCCTTCACATTTCCTAATTTGGGGGATTAAGTGAAAACTGCACTTTACCGAACTAGCTGCCTGGTTGGAACATCATAACCAGCAGAAACAGCCATCGACGAAACTTATTAAGCGGTCCACAGCTAACACTGGACCATCACTGTTATGTTGCTTGGATTCGGCAGTGGTGGGCAACGCTAATCCAAAAATTAGTTCCGCTATTTCTAAAGCACTAATTTATTTATTTAGGTCCGCAATTTCAAAAGCACTAATGTCTTATGAAAATTAGGGGAAGCTAATTCTAATCCGCTAATTAAATTCAACAATTGGTAGCAGCAAGTTATGCAATATTTGCACTACACTGCCAACTAGCGGTGCATGAACTGTTATACAGTAAGTTGTTTGAGTTTCAGAGTATTTAGTTTGGTTCTCTTCAACAGGTTTGACAAGGACAAAATGTACCCATTCCAAAGTCTGTTAGCTAAACTGCTGACATATTTGGCTGTTTTTTCTTCTTTTGTTACTTTTAGTACCACTAGATCGCATGTGTCAAACTCAAGGCCCGTGGGCCAAATCCGGCCTACCATAACCGTTTCTGTGGCTCTCTACACCCTAGAACTTCAAGATAACAGTTGTAAGCATGTTGCTCTCAGGTGGTGGGTCCCCATCCCTACACTCCCTGGTCTCTCTGTTAATTGTCTTGCTTATCTCCTCCATTTTGTTGTCCAGGTGTTTGTGATTGTCATGCTGTGTGTTCATGTACCTGTATATAAAGTCAGGGATTTTTTAATTGATAAAGCTCTGTATATGTTGTATAACACAATCATTGTTCCACATTTAATCTATTGTATTGAGGTTTGGGGAAAAGCGTGCAAAACAATTACAAAGCCTGTTTTTATTTTACAAAAGAGAGCTGTAAGAGTAATCACCAGAAAACATTTCAGTCACCCATCAAACACCTTGTTTCTTCAGCTAAATTTATTGAAATTCCAGGAATTGGTAGAATATAGTATTTTATCAGTTATGTATAGGGCTCATAATAACACATTACCTTTAAATATCCAAAGAAATTTTATAAAAAGACAAAGTTATTACAATCTCAAAGGGACAGATATTCATCAAACCACAATTCAGAACCAGCTTAAAGGGACGGTCTACCTCAATTCAGGGAGTTGGATTGTGGAATGTTCTGGAGAGTGATGTTAAAAATGCAAAATCAATGTATACATTTAAGAAAAAGGTCAAAAAGGACTTGCTCAAAAACTATATATGATGTAGCTTAGTGTGTTTGTGTACTTATGTTGTACTTATGATGTAGCTTAGTGTGTTTGTGTATTACAGTTAGAAAAATTTAGTAGTTATTCATTTTGTGATGTAGTTTGTGTATTAGAAAAATTAAGTAGAGTTATTCATTGTGTGATGTAGTTTGAAGGTTATCATTGGTTGAACAAACTGTAAAATAAGGGGCAGATATAATAATAAGATATCATCTTCTTTCTGCTCCTTTCATTTTATCCTACTTGTATTCTTGTATCTGATGAAACTGTTTTGTATTGTTATTTTAAAATGAATGAATAAACATCAAATCAAATCAAAAATAAGTTGATCTCTGTGTTTATCGTTGTCCTGGCATTGTCTCTTGATATCTGTCTCCTGAGTTCCTTGTGATTTCCTGAGTATGTAAGTTTGCTGCCCTGTAAGCTATTTTATGTTCTTAATTTCTGTGGCCGTTGTGGACGCCATTTTGAACAGTGCTAATGGTGAACTACTTTTTAAAATCCAGCAGATTTGACCATTTCGTGAAACTCTCAAGCTCAGAAAAACTTGTGCTATAACGTCAGCTATGAAATATATTTTTTCTCAGCAAAGAAATAATTGTTTTACCGTGTTTTGTTGTAAAATCCTGGCTTCTGTGGCCGTCGCGGACGCCATTTTGAAGAGTGCTAATGTGGCGAACTTCTTTTTTTTAAATCCAGACGCGTCGCGTAGGCCACTGAGAAACATCCACAAGTTCACCCTCCATGTTAAAAAGTCTTCGTCTGACTCTTCGAAAACAAGCAATAAGGCTGCAGAGTAACACACTGGCTGCTAACTGCTATAGAGAGAGCACACACCAAGAGACTGAGGGGGACGCTTTTTTGTGACGGACCACATCTGGCGCTGACAGGATATAGTCTGTTAGCAGTCGTCCGAGCTCGTAAATAAGTTTTTTTGATTTTACTGATAGATAATGTAGTTATTAGCAGTACTGCATTTTAAATAAAAATAGCGCAAATCTGCGTTTGAATTATAAAAGTTAGTTAATCCGCTATAACGCTGACAAATAATTTAGGTACGCAATAAGCGGATTAGCGCATTAGCGCTCCCAAGCGGTCTGGAGCCCACCACTGGGATTTGGCTTTTATTTTGACAGTACACTTCCTTTTCCTGGTAAGGAATTTGCATATTAACTAAATATTTAGCTTTGCAAGTTAAACATTTAGGTAGCAAGTTAAATATTTAGCTAAAACTTAAATATTTAACTAGCAAGTTAAATATTTAGGTCTGAGATAAATATTTAGTTAGAAAATTAAATATATATTTTGGAAATTAAATGTTTAGCTTGTAAAATATATATTTGGGTGCAAGCTAAATATTTATTTAGCAAATTAAATATTCAATTTGCTAACTAAATATTTAGGTATAAATTAAATATTTAGTTAGTATACTAAACATTTAGGTGTAAATTAAATATTAAATTTATACCTAAATGTTTAGTTTACTAAATAAATATTTAGGTGTAAAGTATCCATCCATCCATCCATCCATTTTCTTCCGCTTATCCGGGGTCGGGTCGCGGGGGTAGCAGCCTAAGTAGGGAGGCCCAGACTTCCCTCTCCCCAGCCACTTGGAGCAGCTCCTCTGGGGGAATCCCAAGGCGTTCCCAGGCCAGCCGAGAAACATAGTCCCTCCAGCGTGTCCTGGGTCTTCCTCTGGGTCTCCTCCCGGTGGGACATGCCCGGAACACCTCACCAGGGAGGCGTCCAGGAGGCATCCTAACCAGATGCCCGAGCCACCTCAACTGGCTCCTCTCGATGTGGAGAAGCAGCGGCTCTACTCCGAGTCCCTCCCGGATGACTGAGCTTCTCACCCTATCTCTAAGGGAGAGTCCAGACACCCTACGGAGAAAACTCATTTCAGCCGCTTGTATCCGAGATCTCGTTATTTTGGTCATAACCCATAATAGGTGTAAAGTATGACATTTATAAATGTATGAATAACATGGTGAAAACACGACTTGGAAAAAAATTCTTATTAAAAGCTAAATAAACCAAAATGTTTTTGATAATTTTGACTGTGCAACTTTACAAATGGTGCCCCATACAGAACTGTTATTAACATGAAGAGTTCAGATGTCCTTCATAAATTTGTTACTGATTATAAGCATCCATGGATTTAAAGCTACAAAGCTCCTCCGTTGTAGTTACTCCTCGTGTTCACTAAATAATTAACGATATCAGAGTAACTTCTCTGTGACAACTTGTCTGCTTGGTCTACCAGGGCACATTATTATTTAAGCCCCAGTGTTTTGTTTATGTTGGATGCCAACCTGGCCGCACTGTTAAAAACATCTTGCTAAAGCCTGAATTAAATCAGTCCTAATTAGATCACTCAGTAGAACCCACCTATAAATAGGCTGGCTGCAGAGATCTGTTGCAAGGTGCAGAGGTGTGGAGGTTTGTGCTTCTCCACCCGACCCTCGCCACTTGAATGTCACTCCTGAGGGAGTTATGTGCTATGTTCAGGTACGTGCTTAGTCTGTCTCTAGTGAACCTAGCAGCCTGTTTGTTTGGTTGCCCATGGAGGGCTTAGTAGTTTTGTAAGCACTGACTGTTGTACTGTTTTTAAGTAGGTTTTGACCTGGTGTGATCGGTAGTCCAGTTTTCGCTTACCGATACCTTAGAGCTAGGTGTTTACACAGGTAGTTCAATGCTGGGAGTGGCTTTGTAGCCCTACAGGGGTTGGCCCCCTTTCTGTGTCGTTTTATTCTTTTTAGCCGGCTCACCAGGTCCAACTTTTATTTGTACTTTGTTTTATTTTGGGACACGGGGAACCTGAAGGTGAACTCATGTTTAGTTGTTTTTTCTCCCCAGAAAGGAGCTGGCTGCATGAACCACGCCCGCAGCCTCTAGGAGTTAAACAAAAATAAACATTCTTGTTGTCTCGTGTCCTTATCAATATGCTATGTTCCTTGTGGACATAACACTGATTATAAGCATCCATGGATTTAAAGCTATGAAACTCCTCTGTTGTAGGCACTCGTGTTCACTAAATAATTAACAATATCAGAGTAACTTCTCTGTGACAACTTGTCTGTTTGGTCTGACATAATTTCTTTCTCCACCTCATAGGGATCAACTCTGACCGCATCTATTTTATGCCTATACTGTATCTTGGTCAAGAGTATCAATATACTGAGCTCTGGTCTGTCTGTAAGCCATCTTCCTCAAATTCACTTTTGCATATGGCGGAAAACCCAGTATTGCGCAATACCAGTCACGCGTGTGGGAACTATGTATACAGCACCTCAGACTGAAAAAGTATTTCAAATGAAAGACTAAACGTTTCTACTTTTTTTGGGGGGGGGGAGGGGGGATGTCCAGAACTTTCAGCTATTCGTGGTGGAGTTGTGAAGTGCACTTATCCAGAGGACGAGGTTAGCTGTGAAGAAATGGGACAGTGAGAGGACTGAAAAGAGGAGACAGGAATATAAGGAAGTGCAATCCTGATCAAAGAGGTAAAGGAAAAACAGACAGTCCTTCACCAGCAGCTTCCCTGGACATCATACATGAATGTTAAAATAATCAACAATAAGCAAGTAATCCTGGTAATTCATAACCAGTAAATTAAAAAAGTAATTCAAAAAATTAGATCGTCTTGGGTGGGGTAGAGGGCACAACACTGGGTTGGAGCATCCCACCTTGAATAAATCATTTCCAAGCTTGTGGATGAAGATAGTGTTGTGCACAAGTTACACTTAAAGCCAAGTTTTAAACAATTGCTGATCCCCTATGGCCCAATCAATGTACAAGGGGTGCTAAGGGCATAACGACCAACCAGTAAAAGTGGAAATCCAAGTCACTAAAAATGAAGTAGTGCCTCTGGATGAAAATTTAGTTAATCAGAGATCTGTTGTTCGTCAGCAAAATCCTGGCAGGAGCCACGACTTGCAGTTTGATGGACTATGGAGACCGTGGCGATGTCTGCAAGCTCAAAGATTACCGCTGTGCTGGCAAAGTCGAGAGAAGCAGGTGTGGCAGGACCGACTCCCCACATCCAGGCTGGTGACATACACCAGGCAGGTGTCCATGGGATCAAGGAAACGACAGGGCAAAGCAAATGAAGTTTCTTGATTGAAAGATGGAATACGCCAGGCAGACCTTCAGTGTCATCAGCCTACCACTGTGTTTACACGGGAGAGATGTTCAGACCAGTGCCAAGAATAGATTAGTCAGGATTCCGGATAGGAGCAGGGGTACAGGTTTCAATCCACCTTGATCAGGATGGGGCAGCACGGTGGCGCAGTTGGTAGAGATGCTGCCTCTCAGCGAGCAGGTCGCCTTGGTTCAAAACCTACTGGGGACATTTATGGGTGGAGTTTGCATGTTCTCTCCATGCATGTGTGGGTTTTCTCTGGGTACTCCAGTTTCCTCCCGCAGACCAAAAACATGCATGTTAGACTGATTGATTACTCTATATAATCTCTAGGTGTGAGTGAGAGAGTGAAGCATTGTATGTTTTATTTTTCTCTGCGTCCCTGTGATGGACTGGAGACGTGTCCAGGGTGTCCCCCACCTCTCACACAGTGACTGCTGGACATGGGCACCAGTGGCCCCCCACAATCCTAAAAGGAAGAAGCGGGTAAAGATAATGGATGGATGGATGGTTGATCACTCCCCTCAGGACGGAGGTTGAGGAGCATCAAATGTAGAACCACTAGACTGAGGAACAGCTTCTACCCTGAGGCTGTTAGACTCATGAATAAATAAATAATAAGAATAATCACTGCAAAATATCACATCATGCTGATGCTGATCTGTTTTCTTGTTGCTGTGTTCATCTGTGACCATCTGCTCATACAGACTCATGTTCGTGCTGCTGTTTATAATGATGTTTTTCCACTACATTAGGGCTTAGTGTATTACTAGTTGATGTTTCTCTTAGTTAATTCTAGATGTTATTACTGTTTTTCTCTTGCATTTGTTGTTGGATGTAACTGGGACCCCGTGTACATAATCTCGTTTTCATCACATGCGGTGCAAATGACAATAAAGACTCTCTGACTCTGACTCTCTGACTCTTGATCAGGGTGAAGATCTGGGAGAGATTGATGATCACACACAAGTAGAGACAATTCAACTCACAAAAACAACAAGAATGTAAACCAAATGGAAAGTGACACACACTGGCACTATCTTTCTATTAAAAGTCTGAATATATTCAGACCTTCCACTGTTTTAAAAGTAATTTTTACATATTTCTATGTCTCTGAGCAAGATCTGTCTTGTAGTTATGATAATGAACTGTAATCTTAATGTAGAGCAGGGCAGGTAATTTAAGAACTTTTCTACCAGCTGCTTTGTGGTTTGTTCAGAATGTTGTTGAACAAGTTATGCATCGACATGGGAGGGTCTGAACTGAAATGACTATTTATTCAAAATGTTCAAGGAATAATTGGGCTTCAGTTATGACCTCCTCTGTTCTAGCAAAGAGGGTAGGCTCACTACACCCACTATTATCCCTTTCTGTAAAAGATGGCACACTTTCTCCTTTTCACAAAAATCAAGGTCAGCACACAGAACTAATGGTATGAGTGACCTCACTGCAGCAACAGTACAAGTAAAGTTAAATGTAATGAAACTGTGTGCACATCCTTCAGTTCAACTCAAAACGCCTCTCCACCATGGGGAGCAGGGCCTTCACCTGCTCTGCCCCTCACCTCTGGAACGCTCTACCGCCAGACCTCCGAAACACCACCTCCCTTTCTCTGTTCAAGACAGCCCTGAAAACACATCTCTTTAGACTAGCTTATCATTAACTTTACTAAATGTATTTTTATTATTTTGTATTTTATAATCTTTTTGTATTTTATATTTCAATTTGTCGCTGATATTGTTTGATCTGTATTACACTGTATTGGTTTGTTAAGTGTCCTTGGGTGTCCTGAAAGGCGCTTTTAAATAAAATGATGATTATTATTATTATTACTATAAAATGTGCTGTATGCCCGTAAAACAGTTGGGTTCATTTCCATCGTTTTACAGTTAGTTTCTGACCTTTAACAGGTGAAAGTCAGCCTTTCTCTAGAAACGTGCACGCGTCAGAGTTCTGACTGTTTAACTGAAGGGCTACTGTAGGGGGCTGCTGTGATTTAACTCCTGCCCACCAGTAGCACCGTCAAACAAACAAAAATAAAAAAGGGTGACTCAGGGGTCTGACTATTCATCCATTCTCTGTGCTTTAATTTTCATTGATTATGAATGCAGGGGAGGGGGAGGGAGGAAAAGGGGGTCTCCAGTGAAGGACCACGACACGCCTTCAGACGCTGACAGACCCTTACAAGCCATCTGCCACTAACTACTCCCCCTCCCCTAGAAGCACGTCCAGAAAACGATGTTTATTTCCACGTGCCTCCCCTCCCCCTGCCTCCCTCCCTTCCCTCCCGGCCTGAACCGCACATCTCTACCGGGCTCCGTCTAACTGGAAGCATGTTAAAAGACCTGTAACGGTATGGGCCCTTCAGGGCCATATGGCGAGGGGGAAGCCAGAAGATTCTTTTTTTTTTGGTCCCTGAAGAGGAGACAACACATGGTCACTCGTGGGAACGTAAACACGACAAGCATCACACGATATTGATCATAAGAGTTGTTGATTGGGGAGGGGGCGGTTCTTCATTGTGGTGATCATTTAACTTCTTTTTGTTCACCTCCCCTCCTCCATTAATAGCTCATCAATGCAGAAAATGTCCTCACAGAGTGGAGACTCTGAAATTAAAACAAAGATGGTGCCAGTGTTGATGGTCCAGTTCCCCTGAAAACTGTGGAAGAAGAGAAGCTGAGGCAGCACTGAGGAGGAGAGAAAGAAGGTACGGGGCCACCTGGGTTAAATTTACATACAGTATATTGCTGTTATGAAATATTACATAATTTGCTGATATTGATTAGCTATGGCAGCCATATTGAATTAGACTGACTTCAAATGTTAATCAACTGTAAATATATGTCTACTGATTAATTTCACATAATGCCATTAAAACTGGTTGAGTGGTTAATGAGATATTTTTCTAACAGACAAAAGGGTGGACTTCAACCGTTTTTACTATTTTTATAGACACAGACATCGTGCAGTGAGTGAGTAGCACTTCTGTAAAACTGATTTAACTGTAGCCAATTTTGTCAGAGTCAGATAAACTTTATTGTCATTCGCACCACATGTGGTACATGTGATGAAACAAGATTATGTACACAGGGTCCCAGTTACATCCAACAATAAAAAGTAAAAGAAGAACAGTAATAACATCTAGGATTAAATAAGAAAAACATCAACTAAAAATACACTAAGCATTAACATCATAGAACATTACTCCAAACAGCAGCACGAACATGAGTCTGTATGAGCAGATGAATACGAATGAACACAGCAACATGAAACAGATCAGCAGCAACATGAAACAGATCAGCAGCAACATGAAACAGATCAGCAGCAACATGAAACAGATCAGCAGCAACATGAAACAGATCAGCAGCAACATGAAACAGATCAGCAGCAACATGAAACAGATCAGCAGCAACATGAAACAGATCAGCAGCAACATGAAACAGATCAGCAGCAACATGAAACAGATCAGCAGCAACATGAAACAGATCAGCAGCAACATGAAACAGATCAGCAGCAACATGAAACAGATCAGCAGCAACATGAAACAGATCAGCAGCAACATGAAACAGATCAGCAGCAACATGAAACAGATCAGCAGCAACATGAAACAGATCAGCAGCAACATGAAACAGATCAGCAGCAACATGAAACAGATCAGCAGCAACATGAAACAGATCAGCAGCAACATGAAACAGATCAGCAGCAACATGAAACAGATCAGCAGCAACATGAAACAGATCAGCAGCAACATGAAACAGATCAGCAGCAACATGAAACAGATCAGCAGCAACATGAAACAGATCAGCAGCAACATGAAACAGATCAGCAGCAACATGAAACAGATCAGCAGCAACATGAAACAGATCAGCAGCAACATGATGTGATTTTTCACAGTGATTATTCTGGTTAGATATTCATGAGTCTAACAGCCTCAGGGTAGAAGCTGTTCCTCAGTCTAGTGGTTCTACACTTAATGCTCCTCAACCTCCTTCCTGAGGGGAGTGGGGCAAAAAGTGTGTGCTGGGTGAGTGGGGTCCTTCATGATGCAGGTGGCTCTCTTCCTGCATCTGGAGGTGTAGATGTCTGTGATGTGGGGAGACTGACTCCAACATCTTCTGTGCAGCCTCCATGCCACACGTTGATGCTGGAGTACAGGATGCTCTCCACTGCACACCTGTAGAAGGAGGTGAGGACTGAGCTTCTCAGATCAGCTCGTCTCTCGTTTTGTGGTTTCAAAGTTGAGGTGGCTGTGGCAACCATCTTAAAATAGGTTTGTTTTAAAGTTTATTCATTTGTAGTCCTGAAAGTTTCATTAAAATCCATCCAGTGGTTATTTTGCTAACAAGCAGAAAGAGTTTTTCTCCAAATAGTTAATTGGAATCATTAAAATTTTAAAGATCTTGTACAATCTGTTAGCGGGCGGCATGGTAGCGCAGTTGGTAGAGCTGGCGCCTCTCAGCAAGAAGGTTGCCGGTCTAGATCCCTGCCAGGGGCCCTTTCTGGGTGGGGTTTGCATGTTCTCTCCGTGTCTCCGTAGGGTTTCTCTGGGTACTACGTTTACCTCCCATAGACCAAAAACTACATGATAAGATTGCTTCTTCTTTCTGCTCCTTTCATTTTAAATTGTCTGTATCTTTTGTTGTTGTTGTAATTGTTTGTAGTGCTTTTTATTTTATTTTTGTTCTCTTTTAAAAACGAATAAATAAATAAATAAATATTACATGAAACTAGAACCTTTACAATCACAATTTAAAAGTATTATTGGAACGTACCAAACAGAACTTCTTAAAACGGTCAACTCTTCCCATCTCATAAGCAGGCTGGGTCAATATAGTTAAGATGACAGTACAGTGCTACCATTTACCTATTTAAAATGATCCAGATCACTAAAACAGTTTAAACAGTGGAGCAGCTACATTACTAGTTTTATCACAGTGATAACATTTTCCATTCCCTCCACCCACAACCTAAGAATGTACAGGAAACAATATCAGAAGTATGTCATGAGGATAAATGGAGGTATCTACCAAATGATACAAGGCATTGGCCCACCAACGCAGGAGAGAACCAGGCAGGCGTGGAAAGAAGGTTTAAGGGTTAGGATCTCTGATTAAATGTGGCGTAATAGTCTTAGACGTATACACACCCCGTCTCTCTGCATAAGACATGGTGTCATTCAGTTTAAAGTCATACAACATGGCACTACTCAAATGAGAAACTGTCCAGAATGTATCTGGACATTAACCTCAAATGAGCAAGATGCACTCACAACTCAGCTACACTGTGCCACATGTTCTGGTCACGCAGATGATCAGAGAGCTTCTGCACGAACATTTTTGAAGTAATTTCTTACAAAAGTGACGTTGATGTAAAGCCTGAGCCAGCAACTGCTATTTTTGGGATATCCCACTCAGATGCATGCAGTCAAATGCTACATACATGATGCAAATACCATTTCTTAAGGAAAAAAACGTTAATTCAAATTATTAAAACATTGGGTTAAGGAGAAGCTGCAATATTATCACACATGTCACTAGGATAAATTGATCAAAACATAGACCCCTTCATGGACTTCATCAAAAAAATAACTTTTACCACATTTGTTGTAAAAAAATAAAAATAAATCAAGGCATGTGCAAACAGAACAGCTGGATTAAATGGCAATTTTGTAGTTCACAAATGTGACCTGATTATGTCAGTGAGTGAACACAGATTATACTTTATTTGTTTTTGTGTTTTTAAAACGTATTTATTGAAGGTCTTGTGGGAGAGGGACTTCGATTTCTTGTGTGAATATTTATGAAGCATTCACTCTATTGTGATCCATTTTTCTTCCGTATGTTTTTCGGTGCATTTCTCGTCCTGCAGTTTTGAAGCTGTTTCAACAAATCATAAATCAAAACATTCAGCTCGCTCGGGATATTCCTGCAATGACTTTTGCTATTGGTGCAACTTTAACTTTTTAGAAATATTGAGCTTTTTCTGCCACTATTTTCCCCACAGAAAATTAATTGAGCTCATTTTACATCCTTCAAATCTTTATATCTGTTTACAAACTTTTACTGCTTCTTTCACATTTTGTTCTGCTTCAGCTTCCTTCAGCTTCCTTCAGCTTCCTTGTGCAAATGTAAAAAAAATTTCAGCTACTTACAGCTAATTTCAGCTGTTTGCTCATTTCAGATTCTTTCTGCTAATGACTACACCAGTTTTTGTGTGTCTTGTCCAAATGGATGTGGTAAATCACCTCTCTTATCCAATGTACATAGTCCGGGGTGAGTGCTCCCAATTGCACAACATTAGCCTCCTGGCCAGAAGAGAGCCAAAGGCAATCACATCCTTTTGTTGAAGGACGTTTGCACAGGGAACACCCCGAAAAGTGAGATGAGTGGTGATTGGCCAACAGTTTTTCCACATATTCCAGAGAAGGTGTCAAATATAGATTGTCAAAAAGTCTGCAGTTTGGAACGGGCCCAGAATGTATGCAGGAGTGTAGCTGGAGTTTGTTTACAATGATTGCATGCAGGGTCCAGGTCGGCTTTGATCTTGGACAAACTGTCTTAGGACCAGTGCAGCCTGTGCACTACCTTGAATTGAATTACAGGATGTCTCAGACAGATTGAAGATGAGTAAATGTTCTTAAAAATCCTTTTCCAGATTGAGTCTGATATGGGTTCCTTCAAGTCCACTTCCCATTTCAGTTTAAGGGAGTCCAGACTGGACTCATGGTATGTGTATACATTTTGCTAAGGGCCCCCTTGGTATCAGACATGCACTCAAAATCTTAACCACAAACTGTTTAGTGGGCTACAAAGGAAAACAATCAGAGTGAGATCTCACAAAATGTTTAAGCTGCAGATAAAAAAAAAACGTGACTTGTATTAAACTTCTGTACCAGCTGTTTGAAAATCTTTCAGCCCTTTATTTTTTAGCTAATTTCAGTAGTTTTCAGATAAATTCAAGTTTTTTGTGGCAAGTCAGCTATTTTCAGCCTAATTAACTGCTAATTTAAGCTTGTTATGCTCCTGCCAACTTATTTCTGCTAGTTTCAGCTTTTTCTGTTGTATCAGCTACTTTTTTGTTGTTTATTCTAAATTTATGTT
Source organism: Garcialebias charrua (assembly GCA_038048925.1). NCBI lineage: Eukaryota > Metazoa > Chordata > Actinopteri > Cyprinodontiformes > Rivulidae > Garcialebias > Garcialebias charrua. Next base: position 27,143 of record JBBPBX010010590.1, read on the forward strand.
TTACAGCTAATTCCACTTTTTAAGCTAATTTCAGCTTCTTCCACTTCCTTAAGATTCTTTTTGCTGTTTCAGCTCTTTTCAGCTTTTTGTTGCTATGTTCAGCTTTTAAGCTAATTTTCTAATTTTGTGCTCATGTCTACTTATTAAAACCTAATTCTGCAAATATGTGATCTTTCTGTTTCTTCAGCCACCTACATATCAGCATATTTTTAGCTATTTTCAGCAGTTTTTCAGCAAGTTGTTCAGCAAGAAGCATTCACACTGCATTTTCAGAGGAAATGCAATTTCTCTAGTCTACTGTAGTTGTTGTAGTGTTGAATTTTTTTAAATACATAAATAAAGTTTTTAAAAATGTTCCTCTGGACAGAAAGGAGAGACAAATGAACACAGAATGATCGGGAACGTCCATATGCTCTTAGTGGACTTCACATCTACCTTCAACACCATGATCACCCAAACACTGATGGACAAACTATTCACACTTGGACTAAGCCCCTCCATTTGTAACTGGGTTATAGACTTCTTAACGAACAGACCACAGTCAGTGAGGATCCACGACTTCTCCTCCTCCACCATAACCCTCAGCACTGGCTCTCCTCAAGGATGTGTGCTGAGCCCTCTCCTGTTCACTCTGCTCACATATGATTGTGCAGCTACACATCCAGGCTGTCATATTGTAAAGTTTGCAGATGATACAGCGGTGGTGGGATGCATCACAAACAATGATGAGTCCAGCTACAGACAGGAGGTGGAACACCTGGAGAGCTGGTGCAAAGAGAATAATCTTCACATGAATGTGAAGAAGACAAAGGAGATGATTGTGGACTTCAGAAGGAACAAACACACCCACACCCCACTGAACATAAGAAGATCTGCAGTGGAAGTGGTCTCCAGCTACAAGTACAGCTAGTCCTCGACTTATGATGGCCTCGACTTACGACGTTTCAGGGTTACATCACGCATCTCAATATATATATTTTTTAAATCTCATTTTATGTGTTTAAATGTTCTTGGTTTTATGTGTACAGCACTTTGTTACAGCTGTGGTTGTTTTAAATGGCTTTATAAATAAAGTATTATTTTATATTTATTATTATTTAGAAGCCGATTTACGCAGTTTCCTGCAGTTTTCGGCAGTGTCCGGCAGTTATCGGTTAGCTTCAATTAGCTCCGGCCTCGACAGCCAGCTTTTGACGGACCGTGTGTCCGATTAGAGGTTGCCTCGCTCATATACATGAGCTGGAAACGCTCTGTGAACTCTTTGGACGTCTCAGGCAGAGGAACGGCCTCGCGGCCTCGGATGTTGCTGGGACACCGAGCTAACATGCTATCAGGCGAAGGAACAGCCTCGGATGTTGCCGGGACACTGAGCTAACATGCTAAAACGTGGTAGAACGGTTTGGTGGCCTTGGATGTTCGTGGGACCCCAAGCTAACATAGTAAAACGCAGAGGAACGGCATGGCGGCCTTGGATGTTCGTGGGACCCCGAGCTAACATGCTAAAACGAGGAGGAACAGCTTGGCGGCCTCAGATGTTCATGGGATCCAGAGCTAATATCCTAAAGCGCGGAGGAACGGCTTGGCGGCCTCGGATGTTGGTAGGACCCCGAGCTAACATGCTAAAACGCGGAGGAACGGCATGGCGGCCTTGGATGTTCGTGGGACCCCGAGCTAACATGCTAAAATGAGGAGGAACAGCTTGGCAGCCTCGGATGTTTGTGGGATCCCAAGCTAACATCCTAAAGCGCGGAGGAACGGCATGGCGGCCTCGGATGTTGGTAGGACCCCGAGCTAATATGCTAAAATGCGGAGGAACGACTTGGCGGCCTTGGATGTTGGTGGGACCCCGAGCTAACATGCTAAAATGCTGAGGAACGGCTTCACCAGCTTCCAGTAAGTTATTAACCCATTTTTCCCTTCATCATGGCTCCAAATGTATGGAGTTAACATGCTAACAGGCCTTACTGTAAACAGTTTGGACCACGTGAAGCAACAGGAAGCTGCAGAGCGCGGACGTGCAATGAGCTAACATGCTAACAGATGGAGTAAGAATTCACCAGCTAAGAAATTGACTATTTTTTTCCTTCATTATGGCTCCAAATGTACTGTATGTGTTTTTTTATAATTATGTAGGATATATTAGTATTAGGATAGGCGAAGTGCTTGGTAACTGTACAGTACCATACATGTATATGGGGGGGCCAGTGTGTATGTGTTTTCCGACTTACGACGATTTTCGACATACAAATGGGCGTAGGAACGGAATTCCGTTGTAAGTCGAGGACTACCTGTCCTTGGGTGTACACATGAATGATAACCTCAACTGGAGCAACAACACCACCAGCCTGATCAAGAAAGGTCATCAGAGACTCTACTTCCTCAGACGGCTGAGACGAGCTGGTCTGAGCAGCCCAGTTCTCACCTCCTTCTACAGGTGTGCAGTGGAGAGCATCCTGTGCTCCAGCATCAACGTGTGGCATGGAGGCTGCACAGCTGCAGAAAGAAAAGCTCTGCAGAGAGTGGTGAAGGCTGCACAGAAGATGTTGGAGTCAGTCTCCCCACCATCACAGACATCTACACCTCCAGATGCAGGAAGAGAGCCACCTGCATCATGAAGGACCCCACTCACCCAGCACACACACTTTTTGCCCCACTCCCCTCAGGAAGGAGGTTGAGGAGCATTAAGTGTAGAACCACTAGACTGAGGAACAGCTTCTACCCTGAGGCTGTTAGACTCATGAATATCTAACCAGAATAATCACTGTGAAAATCACATCATGTTGCTGCTGATCTGTTTCATGTTGCTGCTGATCTGTTTCATGTTGCTGCTGATCTGTTTCATGTTGCTGCTGATCTGTTTCATGTTGCTGCTGATCTGTTTCATGTTGCTGCTGATCTGTTTCATGTTGCTGCTGATCTGTTTCATGTTGCTGCTGATCTGTTTCATGTTGCTGCTGATCTGTTTCATGTTGCTGCTGATCTGTTTCATGTTGCTGCTGATCTGTTTCATGTTGCTGCTGATCTGTTTCATGTTGCTGCTGATCTGTTTCATGTTGCTGCTGATCTGTTTCATGTTGCTGCTGATCTGTTTCATGTTGCTGCTGATCTGTTTCATGTTGCTGCTGATCTGTTTCATGTTGCTGCTGATCTGTTTCATGTTGCTGCTGATCTGTTTCATGTTGCTGCTGATCTGTTTCATGTTGCTGCTGATCTGTTTCATGTTGCTGCTGATCTGTTTCATGTTGCTGCTGATCTGTTTCATGTTGCTGCTGATCTGTTTCATGTTGCTGCTGATCTGTTTCATGTTGCTGCTGATCTGTTTCATGTTGCTGCTGATCTGTTTCATGTTGCTGCTGATCTGTTTCATGTTGCTGCTGATCTGTTTCATGTTGCTGCTGATCTGTTTCATGTTGCTGCTGATCTGTTTCATGTTGCTGCTGATCTGTTTCATGTTGCTGCTGATCTGTTTCATGTTGCTGCTGATCTGTTTCATGTTGCTGCTGATCTGTTTCATGTTGCTGCTGATCTGTTTCATGTTGCTGCTGATCTGTTTCATGTTGCTGCTGATCTGTTTCATGTTGCTGCTGATCTGTTTCATGTTGCTGCTGATCTGTTTCATGTTGCTGCTGATCTGTTTCATGTTGCTGCTGATCTGTTTCATGTTGCTGCTGATCTGTTTCATGTTGCTGCTGATCTGTTTCATGTTGCTGCTGATCTGTTTCATGTTGCTGCTGATCTGTTTCATGTTGCTGCTGATCTGTTTCATGTTGCTGCTGATCTGTTTCATGTTGCTGCTGATCTGTTTCATGTTGCTGCTGATCTGTTTCATGTTGCTGCTGATCTGTTTCATGTTGCTGCTGATCTGTTTCATGTTGCTGCTGATCTGTTTCATGTTGCTGCTGATCTGTTTCATGTTGCTGCTGATCTGTTTCATGTTGCTGCTGATCTGTTTCATGTTGCTGCTGATCTGTTTCATGTTGCTGCTGATCTGTTTCATGTTGCTGCTGATCTGTTTCATGTTGCTGCTGATCTGTTTCATGTTGCTGCTGATCTGTTTCATGTTGCTGCTGATCTGTTTCATGTTGCTGCTGATCTGTTTCATGTTGCTGCTGATCTGTTTCATGTTGCTGCTGATCTGTTTCATGTTGCTGCTGATCTGTTTCATGTTGCTGCTGATCTGTTTCATGTTGCTGCTGATCTGTTTCATGTTGCTGCTGATCTGTTTCATGTTGCTGCTGATCTGTTTCATGTTGCTGCTGATCTGTTTCATGTTGCTGCTGATCTGTTTCATGTTGCTGCTGATCTGTTTCATGTTGCTGCTGATCTGTTTCATGTTGCTGCTGATCTGTTTCATGTTGCTGCTGATCTGTTTCATGTTGCTGTGTTCATTCGTGTTCATCTGCTCATACAGACTCATGTTCGTGCTGCTGTTTGAAGTAAAGTTTTTCTATGATATTAGTGCTTAGTGTATTTTTAGTTGATGTTTTTTTCTTAGTTCATATCTTAGATGTTATTACTGTTTTTCTTTTACATTTGTTGTTGGATGTAACTGGGACCCTGTGTACATAATCTCGTTTCATCATATGTACCACATGTGGTGCAAATGACAATAAAGATTCTCTGACTCTGGTGAGATACTTTGCTAACAGACAAACACACACACACACACACTGGACACACACAAACATATTACTGCTTTAACCCTCAGCAATAACTGAAAGGCTGCAATAAAAAAAAATCCTGTTTGACATTTTCATCAGAAACTTAGATGATATTCATGGAGTGGACCTGGACAGGTTCAGCGTGCCTGCTTTATCTGCTCACAGAAGAGCAGCAGTCCCCTTTGTGTCAGATCAGATTACTGTGGCCAGCTGCTGCAGGAGTAGGGGCCACAGGCCAGATCTGCGCTTCCCCCTGGGCTCTTTGGGGGTCCGCTGCAGCTCCCCTAGGCTTCCCACGACTCCTCAGCCTCCTGGTTCGGCTGATAGCTCATTTACATATGTGGCTGTAGCTTAGCTTACCAACAGAGTGCCGCCATAATTATTACATGTGGGGCCTAGAGACGCGCCTGGACTGGTGAGTGTGATGGTGAGAATGGGGTGATGTGTGTTTGTGTGTGTGTGTGTGTGTGTGTGGTGTGGTGGGGGGGGCATGTGTGTGTGCAGAGGGACTTGGGTGGTAAAGACATAGCCACAGGCTGTGGCCAGTCACGTGCCAGTGTTTATAAAAACACATCTGCTGGCTACGTACCCCGGGGTGATGCAACACAACATATGTAGGTCTCTGTGGATCAAATTGTTAATTCAACATCTGATCCTGTGCGTTTCTTCACAGCAAAGACCTGTTCATGCTGCTGTGACCAGTCTGTTGTTGTGATGGGAGCTGGAAAAGTTTATCTAGTTTATTTTCTGGGCGATATTTAAAGATTCAGAGATTCAGAGGCGAAATTGTGTACACAGGGTCCCAGTTACATCCAACAATAAAATGTGGAAAAAAAGACAGTAATAAGATCTAAGATATGAACTAAGACTATGAACTAAGAAAAGCATCAGCTAAAAACATGCTAAGCACTAAAAGCATAAAAACAATCAACACAATACGCCAAACAGCAGCACGAACATGAGTCTGTGTGAGCAGATGAGTACGAATAAACACAGCAACATGAAACAGATCAGCAGCAACATGATGTGATTTTTCACAGTCATTATTCTGGTTCACTTCAACGCAAACCTCACTTGATAAAATTGCTCTGCTGAAAAAGAAATAATCAATCAAAGGAAACTGGCTCCTTGTTCAATTCTGTTACATACTTTAAAGCAGGCATCTAGAAACCAGGAGAGAAAATGGTGCTCTGAAGAATTTTATTTAATTTGGAAAGATAGTCTGCTAATGTATAAGGAAGCTCTCCGTAAAGCTCGAGCTTTATATTACTCATCTTTAATAGATGAGACTAAAAATAACCCTAGGTTTCTGTTTAGTACTATTGCTAGACTAAAGTCCCATTTTTGTTGAACCATGTATCCCTACAACTATAAGTAGTGATGAGATTATTTTTAAATAAAATTATTTAAATTAGAGAGAAAATTCAAACCAGGGGCCTCATGTATCAACCGTGCGCACGCACAAAAACCGTGCGCACGTCACTTTCCACGCAAAACCCCGTATGTATCAAAACTGAACTGAACGTGAATATCTGCGCACCTCCACGCAAGCTCCCCTGTTGGCGTACGCACGTTTCTGTGGTCTTTGTTCCTTTGGCGACACTTACAGGTGATTCTGAGAAACTGTGTCCATGATGTGAAAACAATCATTAATCCCACCAAACACACATGATTAACGATTATTACATCCACATGGACGCAATTAGATGAGTGGATATAAAAGCATGCGCCAAATAGTGGCAACGATATTGACAACAATGAGATGTGATTTCTTTAAATAAGAAGTTAACCAAGCTGTACCAATATGCCTACGTTTAGGTCAGTGTGTAGCGTGCTTGCCTTTAGTTCCAAAGGTCATGAGTTCGAATCTCGCATGGTACAACGTTTTTCTTTTTTTTTTTCCTTCCAGATTTAAATACACATGAAAACTATTTACAAAACAAGAAATCGTCTGCTTCCTTTCATTTCATGTATTGTTCTATTTCTTGTTGTTTCATTAAATAGTTTTCCTGTGTTCTTTGAATCTGGAATAAACAAAATAAAAAAAACGTTGTACCATGCGGGAGTCGATCTCACGACCTTTGGGACGAAGGGCGTGCGCGCTCACCACTAACCTATACAGGCATGTAAGAGCAGCTTGGTCAACTTCTTATTTAAAAGTGGATGGTTTGTTTTGCGCTGAGCGTGCCAAATAAAGCCTTTTTCCGTGCTTCTCTGCCTCACTCAGAAGTGATTCCTGTTCACAGTCCGTGAAGTTCCTCTTTTTTCCACGTTCCGACATGATTTGCAATGGAGCAGAGACGACATTCCTGTCGTGCATGGCATATTTAAATGACTTTGCATATTTATACGGAGGCGTGTCAAAGGCGGAGTCGGCCACTCTCTCATGTGCGCTCAATTCCACGTTGATTGTGATGTACAAAAGGAATGTGCGTGGATACCGGTGTACGCACAGTTTGATAAATCTGGATTTTTTTTGTGCGTAGACACTTTTCTGGATTTGACCGTACGTCACTTTTCAGTAAGAAATCCACGCAAGTCTTTGTACATGAGGCCCCAGGGGACTATCCATAGTCTCCTGTCAAATGAGACAATAAAAAAAAAAAATTCACTAGAGCCTGATTTGTATTTGGACTGTTTTTGTCCTGTTGAACTCTCTGAATTGTCAAAAATAATAACCTCATCCAATCCATCCACATGTCTGCTAGATCCCATCCCAACCAGGTTGTTTAAAGAGGTATTTCCCCTAATTAATGTCCACATTTTGAATCTACTTATCTTTTCTTTAATGAATGGTTATGTACCACAGTGCTTTAAGGTTGCTGTAATTAAACTGTTACTTAAGAAGTCTGACCTTGATTCAGAAATTCTGGCCAATTATAGACCTATATCTAACCTAACTTTCACCTCAAAAGTTAAAGAGAAAATAGATGCAGTCAGTTGTGTGAACATCTACAAATAAATAATCAGTTTGAAGAGTTGCATTCAGGGTTTAGAGCTCATCATAGCACAGAAACAGCACTAGTAAAAGTCACTAATGATATTCTCATGGGCTCAGACAATGGACTTGTGTCTATACTGGTCCTGTTAGACCTCAGTGCTGCATTTGATACAATTGATCGCAATATTTTACTACAGAGGCTTGAATATGATATTGGACACAGAAACAACTCTAAAATGGTTTAAATCATATCTATCTGATAGAGGCCAGTTTGTAAATGTAAATAATAAATCTTCTTCATACACCAAAGTTAGTTGTGGAGTTCCTCAGGACTCAGTGCTTGAACCAGTACTCTTTACTTTATATATGCTTCCATTAGGTAAAGTTATTACACAGCATGGGATAGATCTTAATCGTTATGCTGATTATACACAATTATATTTGTCCATTAAACCCAGTGAATCCAATCAGTTACTTTGACTACAACCATGTCTTAAAGACATAAAAAGCTGGATGACTCTTAATTTTCTCCTTTTGAAAACAGACAAGACTAAGGTTTTTGGACCTGAGCACCTTAGGAATAAATTTTTCAGTCTTTCGCCCTCCTTAGATGGCATTAATATGGCCTCCAGTACTAATGTTAAAAATCTTGGTGCTATTTTTGATCAGGACATGTCTTTTATTCCCCACATTAAAACTGTTACTAGAACCACCTTCTTCCATCCATCCATCCATCCATCCATCCATCCATCCATCCATCCATCCATCCATTCTCTTCCAATTCAATTCAATTCAATTCAGTTTATTTATATAGCGCCAAATCACAACAAAGTTGTCTCTGGACACTTTACAGGAGCGTTCACTTACATAAAAAAGCCAATTAGTAAAGTTCTCTATCTACGGAATCCAGCAGACAAGTTGAATATTGGCTTTGTCACAGTCTCTCATCCTGAGCAAGCACAGTGGCAACAGTGGAAAGGAAAAACTCCCTTTTAAAAGGAAGAAACCTCCAGCAGAACCAGGCTCAGGACAAGCAGCCATCTGCTTTGACCGGCTGGTTTGAGAGGACAGAAAGGAGAGACAAACTAAAACAGAATGGTAGGTCCAGATATAGGGCCAGGGGCCTCATGTATCAACCATGCGTGCGCACAAAAACATTGCGCACGTCACTTTCCACGCAAAACCCCGTATGTATCAAAACTGAACTGAACGTGAATATATGCGCATCCAGGTACATATCCACGCAAGCTCCCGAGCAGGCGTACGCACGTTTCTGTGGTTCTTGTTCCTTTGGCGACACTTACAGGTGTTTCAGAGAAACTGAAGCCCCACAGTCTGTGGTTGACTTTAAGAGCGGCTTGAAGACCTTTCTTTTCAACCGAGCATACTCTTCCTCCTCATGATTCTACTTTTGATCTGAGTTGATACTGTTGTTGATTTTAATTGTTTTATTATTTGTCTTATTGACATTCAAATATGTTGCACCTTGTAGCACTTTGAGATTTCCATTAATGAAAAGTGCGTTATAAATTGAATTCATTATTATTATTATTATTATTATTATTATTATTATTATTATTATTATTATTATTAACAGTTCAAGATGTGAAAATGATTAATATTCCCTCCAAACACACGATTAACAAGTATTACATCCACATGACGCAGTGGAATAAAGGACGCGCAACGTTGTGCCAAAAATAAATTTAACAGGAACGGATTCATTCAGCCTTACTGGAGGTTATAATAAATAGTGTAACACGCAGAGCATTTATTTAGAAACAGATATAGTTTTCCGATCTAGGATATGGCTTATCAGCCGTTTTCAGAAATAATAATTTTCCAGTTTGGCACTATTGCTGCGCTCTGGGGAGCCGTGCATCACGCGTGCATACAGAAGCAGCGGTCAAACTGTTCCACAGAGGGGGCTGCAGGTCGATCGGGACTGTGCAGTCCAGTCCACACAAAGCCGGATCATGTCCAATGGTCTCATCGATTCCAAAGGCTGAGTGGTCGCGCTTGGAGCGCGCGCGCACCCTCACCGGTGTCGACACGGCAGCTGGAGGTGTTTCATTATCTGCGTTTATTGTAGATTTCTCCAAAATGACACGTGAAAGTACACCTTATATAACTTGTAGGAGAGCAAAAGCTTCACAGACAGACTGCGCACAGGGCTGCGGGGCGCGCGCTGCGTCTGGAGACTCCAACATCATGTCATGAAAAGTCTCCACCAAGACGCACAGACACGTTTCTTCACATCATCTACATAAACAAAGATCTATGTTCTAGCAAACATCCAAGTAAGTTCCTCTGTGTTTACAGTAATAATGGTAATAAACTCGTGCGCAAAGTTAATATTTCCACACAGAATGAATGAATGAGCCGGTTCGCGCACCACAGCAGGGTGCGCGCGCACACAAATACCGACAATCACTCGTTCTTTGCATGATGAACACATTTTATTACTATTCTTACTTAGGATGTTTGTCCTCACTCATATTATATTGAATTCATTATTTTCCCGAATCTAGAAATCATTTCTGATCGCGCAGGGATCAAACAAACATGTCCTTCACACATGCAGGAAGTAATTTGCATCTGTTTAACATATGTAAATGTAGGCGTGTCAGGGGAGGTGTCTCACGTGCGCTCAGTTCCACGTCAATTGTGATGTACAAAAGGAATGTGCGTGGATTCAGGTGTACGCACAGTTTGATAAATCTGGATCTTTTTGTGCGTAGACACTTTTCTGGATTTCACCGTACGTCACTTTTCAGTAGGAAATCCACGCAGGTTTTTGATACATGAGGCCCCTGGTGTACCAGAAAGACAAAAAAACATGAGTTAAAGATAGAAAAAATTATTACAAATACAGTACAAAACAGGTTGAGCAGAGTAAGTCAAGACAGTAGCAGAGTGAAAAAGTGTGGTCAGTTTGTCCTCCAGCAGTCTTAGTCTATAGCAGCATACCGTAACTTATGCCCCTTATCCACAGGGCTGGTTCCTGTAGGATCCCATTGTGGCTTATTTGGGCCGGTTCCTGTGGGACCGCTTTATTTCTGTCTCCACAGTGCCTAGTTCCCCTTTAGTGGGCGGATATTTCACCTCTAGTGGGCGAATCATTAATATCAACGCGCCTTACCAGATGGTGGTGCTAGTGCTACATTAAGCTCTTTACTAACCACCACAAACACGCATTAGAAGAAGAGTTGGAAAAGAACACACAACCAAAATGGATGATATT
>JBBPBX010010590.1:41911-57603 GCA_038048925.1 Garcialebias charrua
TATACACATACATGCCTATTACTGTATATATATGTGTGTGTACTGTACATATATATACACAATTATGTGTACATATATATGTATATACATACATATATGTGTGTGTATATATATACATGTGTATATATATATATACAGTATACACTTATATGTGTGTATATACTGTATATATACACATATATGTACACATGCATACATATATACACATATACATTACATACGTATATATATTTTATACATATACACACATATATACAGTATATTTTTTTATATATACAGTATATACACACATTGATGATGGTGGAGTACACTACTTTGGACAAGTGGCATGTGTCTAAAAAATCTGCGCTCCTCCATTGTCCCAGTTGATCAACAAGTGTGTTCCAAACTCTAAAACATTTGTAATATAAACTTAACAATATGTAATCAATCAATTCCAATCAAAATATCAAAGCATCTTTATTTGAATACTGTAAATGTTACATGTCAATGAAATTGTAACAGTTTAAAAAAATGAAAGACTGGTGTTATTTGTAGAAACAGAAAAACATATTACTAAATCTGCAGTTATGTATGAAATATAATCTTAAAATATCATCACTGGGATCTTAACGATGTGCTTTAATCCTTTGTTAGTTTGACTGCTCCAAACATGTAACAATAATTAAAAGTAAAATTTGGCCAATAGCTCAGGTAAAAATGCTGACCTGTAGAACATTTCTACATTTTTCACTGCTTCTGTAAAGAACTCGCCATCAGACACAATCCTCTGAATAAAGTCATCTGACCCAGACCCACACCATGAAGTCACAGTAGTCCTGCTCCGTCACAAACAACTGAGCTTGTACCTGTGGGACGTCTGCTTTAGTTCATAGAACCTGTATGTATTGTCAATGCAGGACTGTTTTTTTTTTAACTATGGCACAGAAGACTCCAGCATCTTCGGCACAATGTGGGCATTTCATTTTCAAAACACCATAGTCACAGCAGGTACAGGAGAGCGTCCAGAGAAGCTCTGAGGTGTGTCCGGCTGCAGTTGATGTCTGGAGTCACAAACTGATGCTGCAGTTCAGCGATGGCCTCATATGTCTGTCTGGCTGTTTTCACATCCCCATCTGACAAACAACAAAAAAATTATTGTTACAATCTCCTCTAAACATTATCCTTTGCTTTTATGTGTAATTTTCAAGTTTTGAGTGTTTGTGTCATGACATACTTGTGCAGTGACCACACATTACTTGTCCCATCCTTCTCCAAGGACACCCACGGCTTTAGAGGATCTTTATACTGTACAGGAACTGACTGATTAACCTGAAATGATACACATTACACATTAATACAGGCCTATAGGCCTAAGTGACAAATTTCTAGATTTGTTCCCATATTTATAAACCATTTTTGGACTGAGATATGACGGTTTCCATTTATTCTGACTGAACCAAACAAAAACAGATGTACAGTACTGTACTTGATTGCAGCAGAGTAGTAACAGTTTATAGCATTAGGTTGGCAGTTGTATCACATAATATGAAAATGTGGCTATAATGATAAATTCAAAGAAGTTCAAGACAAAAACAATTGGACTTTATTTATTATACTATACTTTAGACTTTTTTTTTCTTCCTTGCACTTTTTAGAATTTACCATGTCCTGGATGACTGAGAATCTTCACTCGCTATTAATGACTCAAACGGCCTGCCATACTTTCCCAACCTTTCTGCTCTCTGCTTGAAGCCGTCAAAACAGCTGCACCACCTCGGCGAATTTTACTATTAAAGTGCATTTATTAAGCAAATGATAGACTGACACACACCTCTTCTATTATTTCGAGCTAACAACTAATGTTTAGGTACTTTTATTGTTAAATTTCAGAGGAAAACGAGCGCATTCCTCCTTCCTGGTTCTCTCCCTCTGCGCGCGCGTGGTTCTCTGTCCTCTGTTCACGGAGCACCAAGCGCGAAACTATTTTAAATAAAGCTGATTTGACCATTAAAGTATATTTATTAAGCAAACGTTAGACTGAGACACGCCTCTGCTATAATTTACAGCTAACAAATAATTGTTTAGGTATTTTTCTTCAGAGAAAGGGGCCGCTCCTCCCTCCATCTTTTTTTTTTTTTTTTCAGAAAAGCCTCTCGGCTGTTGCTGAAGCTAGTCTCTGGTGTTTTTTCAGTCCAAAAACGCTCAGAGAGTTGCATGACTCACTGGAAATATGCTTAAAGTTATAAAACACTCACCATCTACTATAGACTCCAGAAGAGAAGTGGCTGTGTCAAGGCCAGTCTCCCTCCCACTGTTGGCTGGGCAGTTTGCATTTCCTGGAAGACCGACTCTTCTTCTTCTTCTTGGCGGATTGCAAACAACGTTCAGGTGCATACGCCACCTACTGGAGAAGACTGAATCTCCGCCCTCCGACCTAGGAATACGCCCCCTGACCAATCAGTGACCACGCTGTGCTGATGTCATAACTGGACCCTAGAGGAACCGGACCTTTGTACCTCAGTGAGACAGGCACCAAAATAGGTCTGGTTTCACGTGAACAGGACCCTGTGGGTACACTCCATAACTAGTTGTTAACTAGTTATGAACGAGCCCGAACGAGCGCGAACAGGCCCTGTGGATAAATGGCACTAGTATCCCAGTGAAGAAGGTCCCAAAAATAGGTCTGGTTACACGTCTACAGGCCCTGTGGATACACTACACAACTAGTTATTAACTAGTTATGAATGAGCCCGAACGAGCGCGAACAGGCCCTGTGGATAAGGGGCATTAGCGTACAGTTACACCCTTACAAACGCATCGTACTGTCATATCAACAGTTTACATTGGCAGCAGCCTGGCAGTCCATTATATTAGGAACAAGTGTGTACGTTCTGCTTCCTTCTGATATTTCCAGCTTGTTTTTGCTATTTTAAGATAACTTTCAACAGTTTTCTTGACATTCTTAAGCAAGAAGCATTCACATTTGCATTTTTGCAGGTAATGCACATTTTCTAGTTATTTTTAAAGTTTGAGCAAACGGCTACAACTCAATCATTTCTCAGCAGGTGATTTTAGTCAAAAATGCTGTCATTGAATGAGGCAGGATATATGCATTCATTCATGAAATCCTAGTCCTTTTGTCTTTTCCTGAATTTTCCAGGGAATTAGGTTTGTGAAATGAAGCACTTAGCTTGCGATATTGTACCCACCTGAAGGATGAGTAGTTTGAGTAAAAGCCTGATGTTTTAGTTACTGTTGTGTTGCAGGTCAGAAGACGTGTCTCCACTTACATGGTGTGTTCCCCTACATCTACGTGCCGTATGATGGTTACTCCCAGCAGCCAGAGCGCTATTTGCGGCAGGTGGCTTTCAGCATCGACAAGGCCCTTAACATTGCCATGGGAAACCCTGCTGCCAGCACTCAGCATGTCTTCAAGGTGGTGCTAGTCTCTGGCATGTAAGTGACTACTAGAAACCTAGTCTCAAACTAAACCTTAACACAGACATGGACAAACGTGTGATCTTTTTTCTTGTCTTGTAGGCCTTTCTACGGTTATCATGACAAAGAGAAACACTTTATGAAGATCTATCTGTACAATCCCCAAATGGTGAAAAGGTGAGGTTACTACAGATCACTGCAGTTTAACGAGAACAGGGTTTATATAGAGGTTATGAGCTAACGTGCCAAGTTCAAAATGTGTCTTTTTCCAATGACTCGGTAGATCTGGTTAGGGATGGGGTCGATCCGGTATCGGTATCGGCCACCGATACCAGCATAATTTACGGATCAGATTTTTTCGATCCAACCTGCCGATATTCCCGATCAATGTATGTGTCTGATGAAACTTTTCCACACATTGGCTTCAAACTATGGAATGGATTTCCTGAATGGAGGCGTGTCTCATGAACCCAGAGTAATAAGACCCTCCTCACATTCAGGAAATCCAGTTCAGAGTTTGCAGCCAGCTACAATGTGCAGTAGCACTGTAGCTAACAGCTAGCCAAATTTTAATCGTAACATGTCCACTTTGTGGAAGTATTTTACACTAAACATTAGGGGTGCGAATCTCTGTGTCTGGTTAATCGATTCGATTCTGATTTTTGGTGTCACGGTTAGATTTTAAATCGATTTTTTAGATTCAGAAACGATTTTCGATTCAGAAACAATTTTTTTTATTTAAATGGTCATAAATTTAGCTTCAGTTATGTAACTGACGAGCTGAAAATAATAAACAACAATGTAAACAAATAGAACATTTATTTAAAACAATATTTTAAGTTCCTTATTGTATCAAATTTTTTGCATCGTTTGATATTTATACCAAAAATAGGAACAAATAACACAGGAGTGCATAAAATTCTGTAACTTAAATTACCAGTATTAGCTTAGTTGTCTGGATTTCTCAAACAATAAAATAAAAATCTAAGAACAAATACGGTAATTCATCCATCCATCATCTTTACTAGGGGTGCAGGAAAATTTTTGATTTTTTTTAAAGAATCGAGATTCTTAGTCCTGGCGATTCAGAATCGATTCTAAAANTTTTTTTTTTTACATTAAAACCCAAAAGATAAAGAAAATAAAACCATATCTCATAGTATATGAAAGAATACATAAAATGAAAGGTGGCAGAAAGAAGAAGAAATCTGACCCGAACCAGTGACCTCCAGGACTAAAGCGGGTAAAGATGATGGATAGATGGCTTTTGTTGAAAAGATTTACCAAACAAATCTTTTAAACAAAATCCATCCATACACATTTGAAACATGGATGAATGCAATATGATTTTGAAGTCTATTTTATTTTGAGTTAAATGTTTATGCAATACAGTAGGCTGAAATCTTTGTTTACGTTTGTATTTTGAATTATTTGTGATGGACTGGAGACATGTCCAGGGTGTCCCCTGCCTCTCGCACAGTGACTGCTGGATATAGGCACCAGTGACCTCCGGGACCCGATTAAAGCTGCTGCATTCTATTCATATACCCATCTGCTCACAATTCAGGCTGCTGTATTTATACTGTATTATTTGACATTATTAATGTTTGCTACAAGCATACATTATTGTTTTAAATAAATGTTTTATTTGTTTACATTATTGTTTAATCTTTTCATGATTTCAATTGAAAATTGTTTCAGAATCGAAAATCGATTCTGAATCGAAAATCGATCCTGGAATGAAAATCGTTTTAGAATCGAAAATCGACTTTTAATCGAATCGGTGCATCAAAAATCGGAATCGAATCGATTCTCCAGACACTGAGAGATTCGCACCCCTAATCTTTACCCACTTCTTCCTTTTTGAGTCACGGGGGTCACTGGTGTCCTTATCCAGCCATCACTGTGTGAGAGGCGGGGGACACCTGGACAGGTCTCCAGTCCATCACAGACAAATACTTAAATATATAAATACAAAGTAAACAGACTTCAGCCTACCATAGTGCATTAACATTTAACTCAAAATAAAACCGACTTCACAGTAGGGCTGGGCGATATGGACAAAAATTCATATCTCGATATTGTTGTGATATATCGCGATATACGATATATATCTCGATATAATTTTCTTTCCATAAAAGAATAACAAAAATATATTTCTGAGTCAAAGCTTTGTCCCAGTTGTCACACAGCAACATTTATTAACAAACAGCTGTAACTCTACAAAATAAATGTCTAAAAAATGAACTATTTACATACATTACGGTACTTTATTTTTTAGACATTTATTTACACCTATTAAATAATAGTCCTCTTCAGCTGAGGGCAGCTGTGGCTGAGAGGCTAGAGCAGTCTCCTCCAATGGGAGAGCTGGGGGCAAGACACTGACTGAACCCCTCATTGCCTCTGATGTGTGTCCCATCAGTGTATGAATGTGATAAAGTACTGATTATTCTTTGTACAGTTCTAGTAGAGTGCTGTATGAATGGGTAAATGAGGACACAGATTGTGTTTTAAAGAGCTTTGAGTGTCTTGATAAGATAGAAAGGTGCTTTCACTTTAGTCAGTGTGTTTGTGAACTGCAGTAAATGTGAGCCTCTGTGGTACAATATATTTGATATACTGTATCCGGTTTTATTGTGAAAGGGTCAGGGGGTTGTTTCCGGGTTCACGAAGACGTTCTCTAAGTTGCTCTACAAAGTGTCACATTGAATCCTTGTGTAAAAACACGACAGCCTCCACTCAGAAACGTGAACAGAGGCGGAGACATTATTAAATCAGCAGTTTATCATAGCGCCAAAGACACGGTCAGTCTCAGCTGTGGAAGAAGACGGCTAAAGCGTTAGCCATCTTGTTAGCCGCTAAGGACCGTATCTTTAGCGATATATGATAAACTGCTGATTTATTAATGTTTCCACCTCTCTCTGCGGTGCACGCACGACTAAATGAGCTTGGACCCGTGGTTTGTTTAAGGAAGAACACTCTTCTTATCTGCCGTGTTTACTTGTTGTGCTGAAAGTCTCTGCGGCTCCGCTCTCCTGCAGGCAGGAAGGAGGGGGGCGAGTGGGAGCCCGCGCGACACAGGAGGATTCTCGATATAGACGATATAGCCATTTTAACCATCGTACATTTAAAATATTGCGATACATCGAGTATATTCGATATATTGCCCATCCTTACTTCACAGGGTTTTTAGCCATATTAATTCTGGTTAATATTAACACTGGTTAATTGGACATCATTAACCTCACGCAGACTCTTCCACTGGTACATTTTCATCTTTAAATCACTTCTTGGTCTGCTGCCCTCATACATCTCCTCCTACATGTCTTTGCGTGAGTGCAGCTACAGCGTGCGCTCTCAGGACATGATTACCTGCAGTGTTCCGTCAGTGAGGACTGAACTTGGAAAAAGGGCCTTCTCCTACTCTGCTCCTGCTTCATGGAATATCTTACAAAAAGATCTGAAGCTCTCGACCTTGACTTCTCTAAATGGTTTTCAGAATCTGTTGGAATCCTGGCAAAAACCAATGCAGATTTGTTCCTGTCTTTGATTTTATACGTCTACCTTATAATGTTTTGCTAGTTTTTTGATACTTTGTTAAAAAAAAAAAAAAAAACTTTTTTTTTTTTTTTTTCTCTCTTTTGTTTTCTATTGTTTATTGTTTGTTTGTTTATTGTTTAAGGAAATTCTACCATTGCTGTTCATTGTTCTTTAGTTTTAGCAGGTCGCTTTCGTAAATGAGCCCATGAGGTTCAAAAGATTTACCTGACTAAATAAAGGTTGAATGAATAAAAAAAAAAATTCATATTTAGTAAATCTTTAACAAAATTTTTAAACCTGTGCAAACCTGCATCAAAATCTCTTATGAACTGTAATTTATAAACCATAAATTATATAATTTAGAACTGGCTCCAAGAGATGTGTCTCATCTGGTCTCTCCAACCTGTTAAAAGACAAATTACATTAAGTTTGTTGTACAACTTGTCTATAAGTTTTAGTATAATATGAAAAAACAACAGTTACCTTTGAGCTACATCAGAGCTTCTCCCACGTTATTCTTGTTTCATGTAGGGATGGGGCTGATCCGATCCGGTATCGGCCTCCGATACCAGCATAATTTACGTATCAGATTTTTGATCAAACCTGCCGATATTTTCCGATCCATGATGCACGTTGGCTTCAAGCTATGGAATGGATTTCCTGAACGGAGGCGTGTCTCATGAACCCAGAGTAACAAGACCCGCCTCAAATTCAGGAAATCCATTTCATAGTTTGCAGCCAGCTACAGCGTGAGGACTGAGTTGGGATTGTTTTGGGATTGTTTTCAAAGAGCGGGTCATTTGTTTTGGGTTTGTTTTCATGGAGCTGGTCACTTGTTTCTGTCGCGAGATCTGGCAACACTGGTGAGTAGCATCTTAGCTAGCAGCTAGCTGACTCTTCATCGTAACATGTCCGCTGTGTGGATGTATTTTACACTAAACACCGCAAGACAGCAACGTTCAATGTCTGAAGAGCCATAGCGTTACATTAAACCACTGTCAAGTTAGTTTTACGTTGGACATTCGAGCTCTGTGGCTTGAGCGGTGTGTTTTTCTTTTTCAATCCGGGGTGGGCGCTCCGATTCTGGGCAGCTGCTCTTAGCTTGCTCCTGGAGCGCCGTGGCTTCAGCGGTGTGTTTTTCTTTTTCAATCCGGGGTGGGCGCTCTGTTTCCGGGCTAGAGCAGCAGCCCGGAATCAGAGCGCCCACCCGTGTGTTTTTCTTTTTCAATCCGGGGTGGGCGCTCTGTTTCCGGGCTAGAGCAGCAGCCCGGAATCAGAGCGCCCACCCCGGATTGAAAAAGAAAAACACATAGCTGAAGCCACAGAGCTTGACTGTCCAAAGTAAAACTAACTTGACTGCAGTCCAAGATATAGTTTACTTTCCAGGAGATACAGTATTTATCAGTACAACAGTAGACAATTATAAAAAAAAGCATATTAATTAAAAATTAATTAGGGCAGCAAGGCCCGCAGCATTGGCGCAGGGTTCAAACTGTTTTACCATGGTGTGGATAGAAAGAGAAATGGAGTAGGGGTGGTCCTGAAGGAGGAGTTGGCAAAGAATGTAGTAGAGGTGAAGAGAGCGTCAGATAGGGTGATGTGCCTGAAGGTAGAAGTTCTGTAGAAGGTTTGATGCCAGACATAGTCAGTGGTTATACTCCACAGGTTGGATGTGATGGGGAGGAGAAAGATATATTTTGGAAAGATCTGGATGAAGTGATGGAGAGTATTCCCAAGGAGGAAAGAGTGGTGATCGGAGCAGACCTGATTGGACATGTTGGTGAAGGAAACGGGGGATGAGGAAGTGATGGGTAGCTTTGCAACTCCCTGTTTATTGGAATCCCTGGCAAAAACCTTCAGAAACTTCAATATATTCAAAACAGTGCAGCAAGGATTTTATTGAGAGTTCGTAAATTTGAACATATTACACCCATTCTTCATAACCTCCATTGGCTTCCTGTCACCTACAGAATTCAATACAAAACTGCTCTCATTACACATCAATGCTTACATGGAACTTCACCTGACTATCTAAAGGACATTCTTGCACCATATTCATCCACCCGGTCTCTACGATCACAGAACAGTAATCTACTTCACATTCCACGAACCAAATTAAGGACCATGGGAGACAG
Organism: Garcialebias charrua; assembly: GCA_038048925.1. Taxonomy (NCBI): domain Eukaryota; kingdom Metazoa; phylum Chordata; class Actinopteri; order Cyprinodontiformes; family Rivulidae; genus Garcialebias; species Garcialebias charrua. The sequence continues at coordinate 51,010 of JBBPBX010010590.1, forward strand.
GGCATTCTGTGTGGCTGCCCCCCGCCTATGGAACTCCCTTCCTGACTGCCTGAGAGCTCCACAGTCACTGGTTGACTTTAAAAGCGGTTTAAAGACTTTTCTTTTTAAGCAAGCCTATTCTGCCCCCGCATGATTTTATCTTTGATCTTGGTTGATAGTATTATTGATTTTACTTGATTTTATCACTTGTTTTATTTATTTATTTATTTATTTTTTAAGCAGGCCTATTCTGCCTCCACAGGATTCTGTTTTTAATCTTAGTTAATACCATTATTGATTTTATTTGATTTTATCACTTGTTTTTATTGTTGTAGCACTTTGAGATTTTTATTAATGAAAAGTGCGGTATAAATTGAATTTATTATTATTATTATTATTATTATTAGCTTTGGTGTCAAGGAAAGAAACCAGGAAGGACAGATGGTGGTGTATTTTGACAAGAAATGGAAATGGCTATAGTCAACACCTATTTCCAAAAAAAGGAGGAACATAGAATGACCTATAAGAGTGGAGGAAGGAGTACGCAGGTCAACTACATTCTGTGTGGAAGAGAAAACCTGAGGGAGATTGGAGACTGTAAGGCTGTGGCAGGGGAGAGCGTGGCCAGACAGCATCAGATGGTTGTGTGTAGAATGACTGTTGTTGTGAAGAAGAGAAAAAGAGTAAAACCAGAGAAGAAGACCAAATGGTGGAAGCTGAAGAAGGAAGAATGTTGTGAGAAATTCAGAGAGGAGCTGTTAAAGGCTCTGGGTGGTAAGAAAGAGCTTCCAAATGACTGGACTACCGTATTTTTCGGATTATAGGTCGCACCGGAATATAGGTTGCAGTGTCCAATTATTGCCAAAAAATTGGAAAAATCAATAAATGGGTCGCACCGGATTATAGGTCGCACCTACATCACCGCCGACGTAACGCGTCATCCACCGCTGACGCGCCGCGTGACCGCTGAGTCAACCCGGCAATATGGACCGAGTGTTTAGCTCTGCTGCTAATGTCTGCCAGAAGCTAAACACGAGACGATTCCGTCTCTGAAAACACGAATAAAAAAAAAATCGAATTTTATGTCAAATGTTTTATCGAGACCATAGTAACGTACATTAAAGCTCCTATAATTACACTCTGTAAGCAGAAAAAATATACACCGAGTGGTTTTGAAGCTATTTATAACGTAAACAGAAGTACACAGATAAAAAACGAATGCTAACACGAGACGACTCCGCCTCTGACACGAATAAAAAATCGAATTTTATGTCAAATGTTTTATCGAGACCATAGTAACGTACATTAAAGCTCCTATAATTACACTCTGTAAGCAGAAAAAATATACACCGAGTGGTTTTGAAGTTATTTATAACGTAAACAGAAGTACACCGATAAAAAACGAATGCTAACACGAGACGACTCCGCCTCTGACACGAATAAAAAAATCTAATTTTATGTCAAATGTTTTATCGAGACCATAGTAACGTACATTAAAGCTCCTATAATTACACTCTGTAAGCAGAAAAAATATACACCGATTCGTTTCGAAGCTATTTATAACATACCGTAAACAGATATACATCCACAAGCTAACAAGCTATGCTAATAAAATATCGTTTTTTTTAAATTAAATCTCAAACATCTAATAAAGCTACTCACTTGTAAACGTCCACACTGTGATTCCATTCCATTCTGTAAGTTTCAGAAAAATCCGCTGAGTGGTTCTTGACTTATCTTGCTAACAAACAGCAAACAAACAGAGCTAACAAAGCTACATCCAGACCAGGAGGCCGACAGTCAGTCCGAGCAGAGGAGCTTTTTTTCGGACACATGAGCTGGAAACGGTCTTCTTCTTCTTCTTGGGTCAGTGTACTCCTCTGGAAGTGGTACTGCATTGCGCCCCTAGCGGTCGAAAGTGGTACTGCACCATTTTCTGCCAAACTGAAAAGGCTCATAACTGAGTCAAAGAAGGTGCGACCTATAATCCGAAAAATACGTTACTATAGCAACAGCAATTCGAGAGACAGTTAGGGAGGTACCGTATTTACCGCCTGATAGGTCGCACCCTTCTATAGATCGCATTGTCCAATTATTGGCAATAAATTGGAAAAATCCATAAAAAGGTCTCACCTTCAGTTAGGTCGCACCTACGTCACCGCCAACGTAATGTGTCACCCACCGCTGATGTGACGTGTCACCGCTGAGACAACCCGGAAATGTGGATTGAGTGTTTAGCTCTGCTGCAAATGTCTGCCACAGGAGCGCACAGCAAGGCTGTAAGAAGATTAACACAGTAAAAACAATTATTTGTTTGCTAAAAATTATAGCTGACATTATAGCACAAGGGTTCCTGAGCTTAAAGACCGTGTAAAGTGAAATTAAATGTGTGTTTTTAGTTTGTCACATGGCATAAATATGTGTTATTAATCACCCATTTAAATCTGACTGATTAAAAACATTGTTTACCTTATAAAATTAAGTCTCAAAAATCATGAAAAAACATGATTTTGCCTTGCCCTGGAACGCTGGGGGCGTGTCAGTGCGTGGGCGTGGTTTCAGCGCAGCTGCGCTCGTGTCCTGCCCCTGCCCTGAGCTGACTCTCTGTGGAGAGGCAGGCAGCAGAGATCCAGTAAACCTGCTCTGTTTTTATCCGAGTTCTGTCTGTAACAGCAGCTACTTTTTCCAAGAGTTACGCTGTTTTTGTAAATAGTTTTCTTGTGTGTTTTTAATCTGGAATGAATAAAAAAAAAATTAAAAAAAAGAGTTGTACCATGCGGGATTTGAACCCGTGGGGTTTGGGACGGAAGGCAAGCGCTTTATCCATTGACCTATCCAGGCATTACAGATACTCGGTATAAAACCACGCGGTATAAAAACATGTTATGATTTGTACGGGTGCCCTGACCATTGCGACATCCAGGGAAGATGCACGAACGAGGCATAATTGATTAGCTAGCTAACAATGAACAAAATATCTATGCTATTGCTATCTGATGCTATCTGCGATTCGCGAGTGAACGGCTCCACCGAGGCGAATTTATACGGCTGGAGCTGCAGGGGGTGGGGCTATACTAATGAGGACCGCGTGACGAAACGCGGTCACATTTAAAACACGCCTAAAAAATCCTGAAATAGAAATATGTTTATACACAGTTTGCTCTATAACTCCAAAATTAATTGAGCTACAATTTTGAGACTTTTTACTCATTTACAAGATTACAATTATGACATTTATAATGTTTATTGAAGAAAATGTTGAAATTCACTTTACACGGTCTTTAACGGTTCCTTAATAAATTCACAAAATGGTCAAATCTGCTTGATTTAAATTGTTTCGCTTTGACGTCTTCCAAACCATCGCGTGCGCTGCGAAAATAAATGATAAATAAATCGAATTTAATCTTAAACAACTCCAATAGCTAACAGTTTGTAAATGAACACCAAATAATTACTTTTTGTAGGTTTAAAGAAAATCCGCGGTGTGGTTAATGAGCTATTTAGACAAATACAGGTACCGGTAGTCCCCGACTTACGAGCGAGTTCTGTCCCTAGCTCGTATGTCAAAAATTCGTAAGTAGGATCATCAAAAAAACAAACATTTTTTTTTGTTAGAAATGAATACTGTACATGTACAGTACTGTACAGTCACCAAGCACTTAGCCTATCTTAACAGTTTAGCCTATCCTAACAGTTTTTAAAGATGAAGGAGTGAGTTTAATTGTCTCCCTTTCACATAAAGGGAGCTAGCTCCCTTTATGGGAATGGAGCCTGCATGGAGGAGGGAGACAATTCCACTCACTCCTTCATCTTTAAAAACTGTGTTAGGATAGGCTAAGTGCATGGTGACTGTACAGTACTGTACATTTATCTATTTATTAAAAATATACTGTACAGCATACATATTTATTTTTTTATTTATAAATAGATAAATGTACAGGTATTCCCCGATTTACGAGCGAGATCCGTCACAAGGAGGCGCTCGTAAACCGGAAATCTCGTAATTTGGAACGGCCGCCATTTCTCTCGTAAACCCGGAAGTCCGCTCGTAAATTTCGCCAGCGCACCTAAAAACACTCTATTTTCATCTAAAAACTACTTTTGAGTGCATAAAAATGATCGGAAACGTGTGTTTATATGCTTAACTTGCTAACTGTAGTGAAAAAACACATGAAAACTCAGTATTTTTTTCGTTTTTTCCAAAAATTCAACCCGGAAGTCCGCTCGTAAATTTCGCCAGCGCACCTAAAAACACTCTATTTTCATCTAAAAACTACTTTTGAGTGCATAAAAATGATCGGAAACGTGTGTTTATATGCTTAACTTGCTAACTGTAGTGAAAAAACACATGAAAACTCAGTATTTTTTTCGTTTTTTCCAAAAATTCAACCCGGAAGTCCGCTCGTAAATTTCGCCAGCGCACCTAAAAACACTCTATTTTCATCTAAAAACTACTTTTGAGTGCATAAAAATGATCGGAAACGTGTGTTTATATGCTTAACTTGCTAACTGTAGTGAAAAAACACATGAAAACTCAGTATTTTTTTCGTTTTTTCCAAAAATTCAACCCGGAAGTCCGCTCGTAAATTTCGCCAGCGCACCTAAAAACACTCTATTTTCATCTAAAAACTACTTTTGAGTGCATAAAAATGATCGGAAACGTGTGTTTATATGCTTAACTTGCTAACTGTAGTGAAAAAACACATGAAAACTCAGTATTTTTTTCGTTTTTTCCAAAAATTCGCAGCTCGTAAGTCTGGAACCTCGCAGATCAGAGCGCTCGTAATTCGGGGACTACCTGTACAGTACTGTACAGTCACCAAGCACTTAGCCTATCCTAACACAGTTAATGAGTCAGTTGAATTGTCTCCCTCCTCCCCAGCAGGTTCCATTCACATAAAGGGAGCTAGCTCCCTTTATGTGAAAGGGAGACCACTCAACCCACTACTTCATCTTTAAAAACTGTGTTAGGATAGGCTAAGTGCGTGGTGACTTTACAGTACTGTACATGTATTCATTTATATATATATATAAAAAAAAAAATCTTATTTTTTTTAATGAGATGCATATTCGTAAGTCCGGGACCTCGTAAGTAAGAGTGCTCGTAAGTCGGGGACTACCTGTACTAGCAGGAAAAAAACCAAAGCTAGCGGGACACGTTTGTCTATAAAACATCGAATTTTATCTCAAATAACTAACAGCTAACAGATTGTAAATGAACACCAAATAATTACTTTCTGTAGGTTTCAAGAAAATCTGCGGTGTGGTTTATGAGCTATTTAGACAAATAGTAGCAGGAAAAAAAACCGAAGCTAACGCGACACGTTTGTCTAAAACATCAAATTTTATCTCAAACAGCTCATAAAGCTAGTCAGTTGTAAATGTCCATACAGTGATTACTTTCTGTAAGTTTGATAAAAATCTGTCCTGTGGTTCTTGATTTATCTTGCTAACAAACACAGCTAACAGTAGTTACCTCCAGAGCAGGAGGCCGGGCAGCGACAGAGTCAGTCCGACCAGAGGAGGCTGCCGTCGGACACATGAGGTGGGAACGGTCGGTGTACCCTAGCGGACAAAAGTGGTACTGCACCATTTTTTGCCAAAATGAAAAACGGTCATATCTGAGCCAAAAATTGGTCTAAAAATATGGCAAAAAATCCATAAACAAGTCTCACTCCTCTATAGGTCGCAGGGCATGCAAATTAGGCAAAAAACTGCAACCTATAGTCCGGAAAATACGGTACACTGTACTTGGTATGTCATCTGGGCAGAGAATGGATGATAAGGAAACCTGGTGGTGGAATAGTGAAGTGTAGGACACTGTTCAAATAAATAGGTTAGCCAAGAAGAAATATGACAGTGAGAGGACTGAAGAGAGGAGACAGGAATATAAGGAGATGGGACATAGAGCAAAGAGGGAAGTAGCTAAGGCAAAGCAGAAGGCGTACGATGAGTTGTATGGGGGACTGGACACTAAAGAGGTCGAGAAGGACTTGTACCGATTGGCAAGACAGAGGGATCAGGCTGGAAAGGATGTGCAGCAGGTTAGGTTTATTAAAGATAGGAATGGTACTGCTTTTGACAGTTTGTGCTGTTTTTGGAGCGCTTCTTCTAAGCATTGTCCGTTTCCCTCCATAGCTACAAACTTGGCACATACGCATTAGCGGAAGCGTTAATGTTGTACAACACAACAACCTTTTGTGTAGACCACAGTGCTCTGAATAGTTTAACCAAGCTTCGAGGCAGAGGCCGGGGTGGCGTGGAGCGTGTCCGAGCAGGAGAGCCTCCGTCGGACGCACGAGCTGTGAAGTGTGGGTGTTAATCCTGGAGGTGGCAGAGCTCCAGAGGTGAGGAGGCCGGGGTGGCGTGGAGCGTGTCCGAGCAGGAGAGCCTCCGTCGGACGCAGGAGCTGTGAAGTGTGGGTGTTAATCCTGGAGGTGGCAGAGCTCCAGAGATGAGGAGGCCGGGATGGCGCGGAGCGTGTCCGAGCAGGAGAGCCTCCGTCGGACGCAGGAGCTGTGAACGGTGGGCGCTGGTCCTGGAGGTGGCAGAGCTCCAGAGATGAGGAGGCCGGGGTGGCGCGGAGCGTGTCCGAGGAGGGTGGCCCTTTGTCGG
>JBBPBX010010591.1:0-18593 GCA_038048925.1 Garcialebias charrua
ATAAACATATTTCTATTTCAGGATTTTTTAGGCGTGTTTTAAATGTGACCGCGTTTCGTCACGCGGTCTTCTTAAGTATAGCCCCACCCCCTGCAGCTCCAGCCGTATAAATGCGTTCTTCGGTGGAGCCGTTCACTCGCTACCGACCGTCTCCCTCCAGTACTCTCACTCCTTTTACGCATGGACTGCAGCCGCTCCATTGTGACATTTCTTTTTTTTTTTTGCCAAAAGTCAAGTGATCACTTGAAGCTGTCACCATTCGCTTCCTCCTCCGATGAGGAGGAATGAATGAACTTGTCACGAGTGAACTAAACTCATGTCCAACGTGGATGCGCAGGTTCTAAACATTTCCTGGTGTGCTTGTCTGCTGTGTGGGTTGAAGGACCTGTTCAATTTTAATTTTTAGGACTTTTTTATTAACATATAAACACAGAACAAAGCTGCACAGCCCTCTGCCTTTTCTTCAGACCCGACATTCTTCAGACCCGACCTGTCAATCAAATCAGTAGGCTGTCAGCAAATGACCAATCAGCGACCTCAATTTGTCCCGTAGCTAAACGCTCCGCCCTGCTTCTGCTCAAATGACATCAAGTATTTGGAGCGAAAACGTTGGAGCCACACGCTGCTTCACGCTGTGTGCTCTGCTGTGAACCCCCCACGCGCAGCGCGCGCGCGTGGCTCGGTCCAGCGCGGAGCTCTGCAGCCGGCCTTATCAACGTGATTACTCTTTTTAATCACCAACACAGACCCCGCATGCGAGGTGACCGGCCAGAACTCAGATAAAAACAGAGCAGGTTTACTGCTGCTCCTTGTCTGCCTCTCGCTCAGGGCAGGGGCAGGACACGAGCGCAGCTGCGCTGAAACCACGCCCACGCGCTGACACGCCCCCAGCGTTTGAGAACAAGGCAAAATCATGTTTTTTCATGATTTTTGAGACTTAATTTTATAAGGAAATCAATGTTTTTAATCAGTCAGATTTATATGGGTGATTAATAACACATATTTATGCCATGTGACAAAATAAAAACACACATTTAATTTCACTTTACACGGTCTTTAACTTTTTCAGCTTAATAAATTATGATAACTAATAGTTTTGTTTTTCCTGTGACTTATCTGCAGTATGATAAATGATAGAAGCATAATACATGTATATGCTCCCAATGTTTTGTTGGTCTTTTTTTGTTGTTGTAAATAATGAAGTTTTTATGCATTTTTTATTTATTTTGCATCTTAAGATCCTATGACGTCATCGACTACTCAAGTTCTATTCGAGTTTTTTATGTTAATGTCGAGTTTAAAAATTATGTACTCGTTCAACCCCTAATCAGGACACAATTTGAAATATCAAAAAACTTTACAAACATGATTACATACGCATTTGACGTCAAGACGTTAAAATTTGGCCATGAGCACTTTCAGGTAGACCACAGTCCGTTGTTTCAGCCGGCAGTTCTGATAAGTCTGAACAGAAGTTCTCAGAGGGGGGTGATAGATGAAGTTTTGTCCCTAGTTACCCATGTCCCAGGAGAAATTTGATAGTCGGCTCGTAGCCAAGGCCAAACGGGGGAGTCAGATTCAGATGAGCCACTATTGTTGATTTTCTTCAGGCAGACAGTTTTTTTTCTTGTCAGCCTTGAGGCCTGCTGGTACTTTCTCGGTCCAAAATGGCCAAATTTATGGGTCAGTCCACTGATCCGTGTTATGAGCCTTCCTCAAGGTTGATCCTAACATAATGGTGAGTCCTAGATTCTCACTGCGATTCTCACAAAAAAAAATAATAATAATAAATGTCACATTTTTGTCATCTGTGTATGTTTCCCATACTTGACAGACGAAATTGGCCTCTGCATTTAACCCAACCACCACCAGGTGGTGCAGTGAGCAGCCGTAGTCAGCGCCCGGGGAGCTGGGGAAAATAGATGTGCACTCATAGACACCCCAAGGTGTGCCGTGGCCGGGGTTTGAACCTGGGTCCTTCGGATCCCAAGTCTGATTCCCTAGCCACTACACCATCTTGGCCCTTAATCACCTCCATCTAACGGTTTAGCTCGTAAATCAGCTGAATTTGAGTACTCGCAGCACGAACCAAACCTTTGCACTGACTCGGAAGCTTGGCCATGGCCGAAACTTCTCAGCTACGTTCACATAAAGTCATAACAAAATACATGAAAAAGAAAATGTTAAATCTGTGCTGCATATGTTTAAATTCCAAAAATGTTTATATAATATTTTGGGTATATGTGATTTTTGTTTATTAGTCGGGTAAAATATAGCCTGGTTAAAACCAGACCCTTGTCCTTCACTTCGCTTCGTACTAGGGTCTGGACTTTTTCCATAGAGAACCGATTCTTGCTGGAGGCGTGGCTTCTGCTGAGGTTACCCAATCGTTAATTAGGCTAATCAGCCTAATCAGCGACAGGGCGTTCTCTGTAGCAGGCCCAAGACTCTGGAACGAGTTACCGCTGCTCATCAAACAGGCCCCCTCTCTCTCGGTTTTCAAATCCCGGTTAAAAACTCACTACTACTCCATCGCTTTCAATGCCAGCTGATTTGTACTGGATCGTTTGATTTATGATCTGCAATGTTTTTATGTTTTTCGTGTTGTACTTCATTGTATGTGTTGCCTGTTGCGTGTTTGTTTGTCCAGCACTTTGGTGTGGACTTGTTCCTGTTTAAAGTGCTTTATAAATAAAATGGTATGGTATGGTATGGTTAACGTTTGGCCGTGACGTATGTTGCGCGGAGCTGCGTAGGAAGGCGAGGGCCCTTTTAACATTAAATCGGATTCACGGCACTTACATGCTAACTGTTCAGAAAAACAGCTCAGAAACCACTCAGTGGATATTTTGTCTGCTACCAGTGTGTAATTATATGGCTTTAATTTACTAGCTGTTGGCCTGGATGAAACATTTGAGATAAAATTTGATTTTTTATCATTTATTTTCGTAGCGCCCCCGAGGCTGTTTGGAAAAAGTCAAACCGAAACAATTTAAATCCAGCAGATTTGACCATTTTGTGAATTGATTAAGGAACTGTTAAGCTCAGGAACCCTTGTGCTATAACGTCAGCTAAGAAATATATTTTTTCTCAGCAAAGAAATAATAGTTTTTACCGTGTTTTCTTGTAAATTCCTTCGTGCCGGCAGCCATTTTAAGCAGGGCAAACTGCGCATGAAATCGACGTTGTTCAAAACTCCGCCTTCTGTTCAGGAACCCTTGTGCTATAACGTCAGCTAAGAAATATATTTTTTCTCAGCAAAGAAATAATAGTTTTTACCGTGTTTTCTTGTAAATTCCTTCGTGCCGGCAGCCATTTTGAGCAGGGCAAACTGCGCATGAAATCGACGTCGTTCAAAACTCCGCCTTCTGTTCTCTGATTGGTCCGGTCAAAAATCTGCCAGCGAAATCCTTCTCTATGGGAGAAGTCCCAGACGGAGCAGTGAAGGGAAACTAGATTGAGCGGAGCTGCGTAGGAAGGCAAGGGCCAGGCTAGGTAAAATATTACAACTGCTTAAAACCTAAAAAAAAAGAAGAAGTTTGTATTGTGTAACGGTTGCACTTGATTTAGACAATGTTTGTCCAAAATTAACAACATGTTTCTAAGATAAACAACTGCTTGTGGGTGTCCCACTGCAAACATTTATTATAAATTTAAATGAAGGTTTACGCTAAAATATAGATACACAGAAATGGTACAGATGGCGCTCTGTGAGTTGCGTGGCCGCCATCATCTCATTTCTCTGTTGCTTAACATCAACTAGCCAGAGTGGCCATCTGGAGTCTTTACTACTAATAATAATAATGAATTTAATTTATAAATTATATTTATAAATCGGGTAAACCGATTTGAGTAAAATCTTTACTCAAATAGTTAATGAGCTGAATCCAGTAAATACTTTACTTCCTGGGAGTTTTGTCAAAGACTATCCAGTGGTTTTAGGAGATGTTTTGCTAACAGACATCAAACACACACACTGACACAGGAAAAAAAACATTATTGGCCTTTTGTCTTTGGCAGCAGGCGGTGGGACAACACTGCAGCACAACTATCCAAACCAATAGTAAGTAAGTAAACTTTATTTATATAGCACTTATCATAGATACAATCACAAAGCGATGTACAAAATACAAAATAAAAGCATAAAATAGAACAAAATAATAATAATAACAGCTGATTAATAAAAACAGTAAAAACAGCTGATAAAACACTAAATAAAACATTCAACTAAAAGCTTGTCTGAATAAAAGTGTTTTAAGCTGCGTTTTAAAGGAATCAACATAGTGGACCGTTATGTCATTATTCCCACGCTTATAAAGTAACAGTTATGGAGCCCCCCCCCCCCACACCACCACACACACACACACACTATCCCATCATATTGGTGCATGTTTAGATCAACACAGATGTGACCATCCTGAATGATTTAAAACATGCATCTGTTGCCCCAACTCACCTTCCTCTTCATGAACTGAAAGGCCGAACACTTCTTAAACGAGAAGGCTGTCTTCTCTCCTCCTCCTCCTCCCACTCCTCCTCCTCCTCCTCCTCCGTTCACAAGCTTCATGGCCGTCACCGGCAAGCCACTTGTCTCCGTAGATCCCAGGATGACGGACAGACTGGCAAGAGATGCAAAGAGTGTTTTTTTTTTTTTTAAGGCATGAGGATGGGGTGGGAGGAAAAAAAGATGCTGCATAGATGAGAGTGGGACAGAAAATGTGTGGAGGCAGGAGAGAGTGTGAGAGGAGGAGGAGGCATATGGACCAAAACATATGTGCAGGGAGGGAGGCAGGATGCTGCGAATACAGTGATGGGACAGCGATGTTTCTGGATGGAGATGAAAACTAAGGCGAAGGCGGGGAGGTGAGGAGGAGTGAGGAGGAGCTCCTGTTGCTTTGTTTACAGGAACCTCAGATGTTTTGAAGCATCTCCAAACTGTGAGGGCTGCAGAGTTCAAGCACAAGCAGGGGTTTGTCCATCAAAGCATGCAGAGAAGCCCCCTGATGTACCTGTGTGATGTCACGCCGGCCGGCTCCGCTGGATCAACTGCAGCTTTTCACTGTTTTCAAATGATCCTGAACAAACCCTGAAGAGCCTGCTCCCAGACCACAAGTCTTCTCCTCAGTTCCAGGTGTCCTCTCTCTGGGTGTCAGCTTCACTCCCAAAACCAGCCCAAGAGACAAGGAGGGGGGAAAGAGAGTGATGAGGCTGTTGTTGGATGAGATGCCATGTGATTAAAGCATGTGTCTAGAGGTGCAACAGCTGTGAATGAGTCAGGAAGTGTGTGTGGGTGCATGATGAGGAGGGGATGATGTAGTTGCAGTGCTGCTGTTTTATCAATGAACATCTCTGCAGTGAGCAGCTGCCTCCTCCTCCTCCTCCTCCTCCTCCTCTCTCTGTCTCTCTTTCCATCCAGCTTCCTTGCTGTTCCTCATCTCAGCTTCCCCCTCCCCTCGTTTCTCCTCTCACTCATTCTGTTCTGCTGCAGTCGAGGGGGTTGCAGTCCTCCTCTCGCTCCTTTGATTTGCCTCACCTCATCCCTCACCTATGTTCTTTGTCTCTCCATCGAAGCTGTCCCAGCGGGGACCGAAGAGGACTGGGACGCCATGTTTCCCTCCACGCCAGGTCTGCGAAGGCCTGTGGGATAATCTGGTCACATCTGAAGTCATGTCCCGTCAAATAGTAAGCATCTTACCAGAGCACAAAGTGTGGAGATAAGAGCAGAAGTCGTAAACATTAAAGCACCAGTGGCATCCTTCAGTGGATCCAACTGGGAAAATAAAGACAAAAAAAAAAGGCCTATTGCCAAAATATGTCCTCAAAGAGCTGCGAGGATGATGTCAGACAGCAGGCCGGTCTTACATAACCACATCAGATTCTCTCAGACACAGAGCGGCAAAGCACATGAATAATTCTGTCATCTCCTGAGAGATCCTTTGATGCTCCGGTAAAATGAAGCATAGCTTCTAAATAATTAAAAGCTTTAGCTTGCTTAAATGTTACTAAAATAATAAATAAAAATAATCACTCATGGATTATTTTCAAAGTTTTATTTGCGGCTTTAAAGTGTTCTCTATAACAACTCTTTGAATTTTCTTTTTTAAAAGCCTCAGTGTTTCATTCACGTGGATTGTTTAAAAAAAAATTTTTATTTTATTTGCCCACATAGTCTGTCAGAGACTTTGAGTCCAAGAGATTTCAGTGGAAAGTCAAATGAGGCAGCTTGTAAGCCTCTTTTGATGGTCAGAAAATGAAATGAAACAATCTGAAGCTGCAAATGAGATCCACTGGGTCTGTGCTGATTATCAGTTTTTATAGAACATGGTAAAAATATATATACTGGTACATTTATAACAGTGTTTTCAATCTTTCTGATGAGAATATGAGACATCTAAAATGTGGTTAAGACCAAATGTTTGTTACACTTATTTAGTAGCTTTTTAAAAACATTTTACAGTAGACAAGAAAATACAGTATGTATGTACAGTATACCTATGTGTACTACTCCTGTATACTCCTGTATACTTAAACTTCCTTTTATTCAGCTGCAAATAATAATTTCATCTGTAAGTCTTCATTTTAGCAGCAGTCACAAAAAGGAGAATGTATGATCGATGTGACAGAGGCCAGCTGAACAATTGCAGAAATGTGACTTTTGCTTCTTTCCCTACTCTCTTTATCACCTGCCGCTGAAGAAGACAGGGCGATCATGTGTCTGTCCATACTGTAAGCAAAATATGTCATGAATTACTGAGTGGATTTTAGGCCCTGTTTACACCAGAATGACCTCAGAAAGATTTTTTTTCCCCCCAACGTTTATTGGGAAGGAATATACAAAAATAGAGCGGGTTTACATGAAAACGCTGTGGTTTCCATACCAGGCATGGTTGCCAGATAAGAAATTATGAACTATTGTCACTTTATAATGATTGTATTTTGACTCAAACTGTCATGTGCTGAGCGAGGGTGCTGTAAGGTGTGTGTTATGTTTGAACATGCACACATTAAAGGAGGGATAAAAAACATTTGTTTTTATCTGGCAACCCAGACAAGCTCAGCTATATACGGTATTTGATTTGATGTTTATTCATTCATTTTAAAAGAACAATACAAGACAGTTTCATCAGATACAAGAATACAAGTAGGATAAAATGAAGGGAGCAGAAAGAAGATGAAATCTTAAATCTTAAATCTTGCATCACACATAGTCTCTGATCACAGTTACAGGAACATTTTTTATTTTTTATTTATTTTATTAATTTATTCATTTCAGATTTAAAATACAAAACAATTTTACAGACTACATGAAAAACAAAACATAAAATGAAAGGTAGCAGAAGAAGAAAAAAATCTTATCATATCTGCCCCTTCTTTAAAACAAATCAATTTAAACAATCAATTCAAACAATAATCATCTATAAATAACATAACAAAATGAACAACTCATAATTTTCCGTTTCTATTTCATATTAAACTAATTTATATGTATTTTTTCAACAATTTAGTCTTAATCATTTTCTTAAATATAGGCATTGACTTTACTTCCCCCCCCCCCAACGTTTATTGGGAGGAATATACAAAAATAGAGCGGGTTTACATGAAAACACTGTGGTTTCCATACCAGGCATGGTTGCCAGATAAGAAATTATGAACTATTGTCACTTTAAAATGATTGTACATTCCTTCAGACCTAGAATATGTTTGTTCCTACATGCTGAAAAGGGTGAGTAGCACAAAAACATGCTGACTTCTGCTATTTATTGTAAATGTTGTTAGTGTGTGATTTCATGCCTGCGAAGTATTGAGGAAAACATTAACAATGGCCAAACTGCAGCAAAAAAGCTGTGCATTGTTTCAACAGGGCCTTATCGAAACTTACAAGTCCTCACTGGGTTAACATGTGCAGCTGATTAACTTCTGGAGTCAGTCCAGTTCAAGATGGCTGCCACAAGTAATCAATTTTAGGAAACACATAAATGGCTGAGCCAATTTCACAGATGACCTATGATGTGGTGTAGCTGTTGCTGAAACTTTTCTCAACCTTATGATACTCAGAGCTGACAGCCTGCATAAAATCTGGGTTTAAAACTTTAGTATTAATTATATTTGGTAGAAAATAATTTCCGGAGCAGCTGCAACTCTTTCATACCTCAGCATGTGATGCTCTTAGTCCAAAACCATGTCATGAAACATGACATGCATTCCTTGAAGGAACACTGGGCCATTATTTTAACGTTGTCTTTGCCCCATCAGTTGATAAGTCACAGCTGATCTCCTTGTGCTCAGGAAGGCTCTGTCTCAGTGAGCGTTGAATCTTTTCTGGGCACGAACAGATTGACCACTGACATGCGGTGATGAGCTCATCAGCGGGAAGGATGCCCAGCCAGCGTGACCTCGCCTGTGTGCATTTTGGACTGTTCTGCACACACGCTCTCCAAGTTACATGTCAAAAAACAGAGGATTCTGCAGACTTTGAGTCTCTTTTGTAAATTAGCCACATTTGGGAGAGGAGCTCTGCTTTCACAGCAAGTTATCTCCCAAACTGAAAATAGGAACTCGGTTTTTGTGCATATTTGCTGGAGAGCATCCCAGCTTCTACCACTGCGACCTGCTGTGAATAAAGAGTGCGTTTTGGAGCAGGAGAATACCGTTGGCAGTTATTTGTTCATGACATATTGCACACAGTGTTTGTTAGGTGTGAAGATCATCAGGAAACAGAAAACACAGAAAACTGAAGAAGAATGCAGAAAAAAATTAACAATTTACACGAGTGAAGAAACTAAGCAGCATTTATCCAGACTGACATTTATCTTAACACATTGGAATTATAATATTAAGTCATGAATTGTGTGTGTTTGTGTGTGTGTGAGATGTTTAATACTGATGGGGTTAGCAAATGAAAAGAGGGGCTGAATCAGGTGTATAGATATTTGCATGTGCCAGTGTTTGTGGTGGGTTTTTTAACACTTCCAGGTTGTGGTGATTGTGTGTGTGTGTGTGTGTGTGTGTGTGTGTGCATGCACAAACGCACGTGGGAGGAACTCCCAGTGGGACTGACAACACTGCAGTGCTGAGCTAAGGAGACAGAGGAAAATGGAGAGGAGGGGTTCACCGGATGACAATCATCTGTGAGCTCAGTTGGCACAAACCACGAGTGTGTGCTGCAGTGACAAATTAATTTATTTACATCAAATCTGATCCATTCTTGCACCGGTGCTTATAAATACTTTTTTTTTTTTTAAATGTGTCAGTGTGTTCACTGAAAAAAAAAAGAAGTTGTCACAACAAAAATATTACGGTATATGTTTGTTTTTTTTTAAATAATTTTTCACTGAAGACAAAACAATACCTTTGATTATTGTCTTTAAAAAGTTGTGTTTTAATCACATCTGGGTGGCATATTTCATAACTGCAAGCTGTTGGTTTCTTAAGTTTTATTAAAACAAGAATGTTAATACTGACAAGGTTAATAAAAACAAGGATGAGAACAATAAAAAAAGAGCATTTGAAAATAAAACCAAGAATAACATTAAGATTAAAAACTAAAAAATTTTTTGAGTAAAACCATTGCAAAACAGGACTGAGTCACAACACTGAAATGCTCCTATACTGTAGTGTGCAAACTATTTTTCATGCACTCAGTATCTTTATATTTTGATTTCAAGTTTATAAACGTTCTTTAAAAAATGTTTTTATCATGGTCTTCATCAAGGATTCTCCAGGTTTGGATTCATAAATTGATGACTAGTTGTACTGGACTGAAAATGAGTTAAATAGCAGCCAAAGTCTAAAGAAAACCAAGATTCACCAAAATTTAAAGATTACTACAAAGTTTGGCTGCTTGAGTAGGAAATATATGAAAAGAGGACAAACTCAGGATTTTTGCACAGTTCTCTGTACTAACTAAAACACTTTGCTTCTGATTTGATTTGATTTCCTCAAAAATATCCAATGTATACAAAGTGTTAATCAATAATACCCTTCAAATACACATATGTGTAATAATTAAAACTAAAATATAATAAAATAAAACGTTTTTTTTTCTTCTATATTCTTAATTCTTAAGCTTTGCTTTAAAAATGAAAGGTTGGACACTTTATTTATTTTCAGATTAAAGAATTTGACTCAGCTAAAATTAAAACCATCAGTCTCATCCGTGTTCCACACAAAAAGCGCCTGTGTTTTACAATGACTTTTATAGCATATCTTAACACTTAAAATGACATTTAGAGATACTTTGTAGGTTTAACACTTTAAAATGACATTTATAGCAAGTTTTACCACTTTAACCAGACATAATTTCTGTTCATGCTTTAGACAAGAACTGAAAAACAGTTTATCATGTAAGGGGTAATGAACATTCTCATGTCATGTATTTTAAACAAAACTACAACACAAACTAGCAAAAAATAAAATATAAAAAAATAAATGAAAACACTACGGAATGTAATATTTTACATTTGTTTTCTATATTATAGTGAGCAAAGTATTTTGACACTGTAAACCAAGTTTGACCCGCCTGTGAATACATCTTATCAAAAAACACCAACGAATGAATGTTGTTCCTGGATTATAGCTCACCATTCAATACAATCATGTCTCAGCAGCTACAGTAATCCACAAACTGAAACTGTTGGGTCTCCAAACTTTTCTCTGCAACTGATTGCTAGACTTTCTGAGAGGCCACAGAACATATGGGTTGGCTGCAATACCTCCAAGACCATCATGCTAAACACGGGGGGCCCACAAGGTTGTGTGTTCAGCTCACTGCTCTTCACCCTCCTGATCCATGACTGTGCTTCAAACCACAGCACCGACCCCATAATAAAGTTGGTGGATGATACAACTGTAATGGGCTTATAAGTAACAACAATGAAGCAAACTATAGAACTTAGTTGAGCCAACTGGTCTAATAGTGCAAGGCTAACATCCTTATCTACGAAGATCAAGGAAATTGTGGTAGACTTCAGGAGTGGACAGCAACAGCACTCCCCTCTGACCATCGATGGTGCCGCAGTGGAAAGGGTGAGCAGCAACAAATTATTGGGACTATACATCACTGAGGACCTTTCCTGCTTTAATGACACAACATCGCTAATCAAAAAAGCCCAAACCTGCCTCTATTTTTTCCACAAACTGAAGAGAGCACTCCCTGCCCCCAACATGCAATCATTCTACAGGGGTACCATCGAGAGCATCCTTAGCAGCTGCATCACTGTGTGGTATGGAGGCTGCACCACCTCCTGCTGAAAGAGTCCCAACACATTGTGAATACATTGCAGCAAGATCATCGACTGCCCTCCCTCACAGACATCTATCTGTAAATATTTTTATTTATTTGTTATGACTTTTGATTTCCTCTAAATCTATTTCCGCTCTTAAAAGTTGAGTGAGAGAGAGAAACTGTATTTCAGTTTTTCCTGCATGTCCTGGCCATTTGGCAGAAATTCACAATCAAGAATCTTTGAATCTTGAATCCTGTAATGCTCACCGAGGCTCTGTCTCGATTTGACCATTAAGAATATAAACTGGATTCCACTGAAAATACATTAAATCAGTCGTCACCTCCCTTTTCTTCATTACGTTTGATGGTGGATGACAGAGGCAGGCATTGTTCATGCAGAAGAGGTGGGACCACACCGTCCATTGAGCGAGGATAATGAAACAGATTCTCATGAGACGTGCCAAAAGTTTCTGGTTTCCTTTGTCTGAAACTCAACACAGTATTTCTGAATGTCTCCAACCTCCAAACGGTTTCTGTTCACTGACTCAAAACTGCCTAAAAAGGAGCTAGATAGCAGTTTTATTAATGCTAGTGTTCAATCAAATGTTAACCAAATATTAAAATTAAAACTTTTTATGCAGAGCTTTGGCTGTTAGCTCAAGTAAGAAGAGCAACCAATATGTGCCAGCTGTTTGTGTAAAGCGCTGCATACTGATTTGAATTACAGATGTGTGGCTCTCCAAACAAATTAATCCAAATAGCACAATAAGTGCATACTGTTACACAGACTAATCAGCCTTAGAATACACTCGAGACATCACAGGGCCACAGAGACAATCACTCACACCTAGGGAAAATTTAGAGTTACAGTATTTTCTAGTGTATAGGTCGCACCTGTGTATAGGTCGCATTGTCCAATTATCACCAATCCACCTTATTCCTACGCCCCATGATGCCTTGCGCGAATTATGTGAACGACTTCCGCTGAAAGTCAGAACCGGCACTTTTGTTACACGCTAGCAACGCGCTAACCGGTTTTCGTCAGAGGTTTTAGGTCATAAAATATGTGGGAACATAAACTATCACAACTCAAATGTGGAGATATTGTTTTACCGCTACCTACAGCTGTTGAGGGGTGGGAGGACGACTTGAAGTGGCCGAAAATAACGTAGACTAGCATGTTTAGCTACTAGCATACTTAGCTACTTTGACAGTTGCTTCAGATGGCGAAGCGATGAGCAATCTGAAAAGCTCTGAAGCTTATTAGTATCTTCACATTAACAAGGTTGGTCCTGTTATGTTAAGAGAGCTGGGACACTTTATTTAAACAAACATAAAGCCCAGTCTAAGCATTAAAACTACACATCTCCAGGTCCAGCTAACAATGATGTTGCTTTGGACTTTTGAGCTGCAAGATGTTTATCTGGACACCAACTGAGCTCCTGGAGCTTGACATTTCTTTTGACAAATACTTTACTGATTCACAAATGAAGCACCTTGAGAACTTTTAATAAAATACAGTAAATGAAAACAAATAATGAAATAGACAGGAAACGATCTTTAAAAACTTGATAATGACAAAAGTGACATTTAGATAGAAACAGTAGTTTAATCCAAAATTAACTGATATAGTGCACACAAAAACCTAACCTTGTAAGAAGGTTAACAGTCAACTATTGTACATAACAAATGAATCATTTTAGCAAATACTTTTCTAATGTAATATAGTTAACATTGCATCCTTTAAAAAACATGTTGAGTTGTGTTACGTTTACAGCAAGTACACCAGTACTGTACATGTTTGAGAAAAATGTTTACATTTAATGTCTTCTCACTTCTCACTTGAAATAAGCTGGCATCCTTTGCGTGTGAATGCTGGAACGATTACATTGACACCATAGCTCTTGCAGCAGGTCCCTCACTGTGAAACCACGATCACCCATCACCTGATCTCCAGCACGCAGATAGTCCAGAAACCCAGAGTTCTGTGTTATATACCTGTCACTGCATTTACCACCATAAGCATCGAAATAAACATGATTATTCCAGAGGGAGAAACAGCCAATAAATATTTCACAGTGTTATTTGCATGTATGATTCACTTCTGGAGTCCAAGTTTTTAGCTTTCTGCAAAACATGTTGCTTTAATTGTTTCACGGGGCAACCATAGAATAAGGTTGTTGGTTTGTTCTGACATTATGTCAATCCACATTCCAACAGTCATGCTGCATGTGACTGGTGGTGTTGAGCAGCTCCACACTCTCATCAAGCCCATCTGAAAGTAAAAGTACAGTATACAAACTTTAGGGTTCATTTATGAACACACACACACACACACACACCTATATTATATATATATATATATATATATATATATATATATATATATATATATATATATATATATATATATATATAAACACACACCTATATTATATATATATATAGATATATAGATAGATATGTATAAATAAACGCACACACAGCATACATATAGGTGCGTGTGTTTATTTGCCAGTTATGAACGAAAATATTAGTATCATTTAATCACTGACTACATAAAATCATAACACTAAAAGCTGTCTCTTAAATCATACCTGGTGTTCTCGATCATCTGGAGGATACAGAGTCTTTTTTCAGGTGGTTTCTCGTAGCCCAGCCACAAAGAAGGATGCAGGTTTTTGTTTTCGGAGCATGTTCAACACACACTAGTTGCAGCCACAAATTCAGCTTCGTGTGATTATTCATACAGCCATGAACAGCGCAACAGGTACCCGAGCTCCTCAAGACATCTTCGTGACAATATTAGCTCGAAATAACAGAAAACAGAACTTCAACAGAACTTCTACGATGCGCGCAGATTAGCAAGCAAACAACGAGGAGCCAATGCAAAAATTCTACTTCCGGGGTCAAACGGAAGTACGGCACATTATCGCTTCTACAGTGACACCTTCAGGAATAAGGTGGATAGATTGGAAAAATCCCCGGATAGGTCGCACTGGTGTATAGGTCGCACCTACGTTTAGCTCTGCTGCAAATGTCTGCCACAGGAGCACACAGCAAGGCTTTTAAGAAGATTAACACTTAAAAACAATTATTTGTTTGATAAAAATTATAGCAAATATATGTCTGAGCTGAACTTTTCCTTAATAAATGAACGTAATTGTGAAATGAGCTGGATTTAAAAATTTGTTTCACCGAAAGTGATAACAAGCCATATATAGGTCGCACCTGAGTATAGGTCGTAGGCCTTGAAAAAAACATAAAAAGGTGCGACCTATACACCGGAAAAATACGGTAGTTACCAATGACCTTAACAGGCTTGTTGTTGGTCTGTGGGAGGAAACCGGAGTACCGGGGGAAAACATGTATACTCCACCCAGAAAGGTTGGGATGTGAACCTGTCGACTTCTAAAGAAAGAGCAACAATTAAAAAATTTGAATAAAATGAAGTTGCCAATTTGTGAATGAATATGCTAAAGCAATTAAAAATGAAATAGATTAAACAAATATCCTAAAACAAGTGTGTTAAAACAGGCACATCACATGTAGATAAAACGCATGAAGTACTTATGAGGCCTAAGCTCTTCCCTAAAGTTTTTATTTTTTTAAGAGAGTGAATCATCATATGTAACCTAGCAGAGAAACTATAGGCAAACTGAAAAAAAAACTAAACAAAATGGAAAAAAAGCATAAATTGAAGGAATGCATATCGCCTGCTTTGCGCTCTGTTAGCACTCAGTGTTTTTTTAGATAATATTCTCAGCCGTACCACACCAAATTTGAGCACAATTTCGGAAAAACAAACAAACAAAAAAAAAAAAACGACTGTATTGTAGCTAGCTTTATGTTTTCCAGGAATAGCTGTGGCAGCCATCTTGTCTCAGACTGACTCCTAAGTTAATCAGTTGCACTTGTAGTGATTAGTTTCTGAGTTTTATTAAATTCTGTTCAGTGGTGCATGGGATACTAACAAGACAGATAGACAAATGAACACAAACCCACACACACAAACCCCCCCACACACACACACACACCATCTGTCACTGCGGTGGTCGATAACTACCGGTACAGAGATTCAGACAAACACAATTTTATTGATTTTGACATGACCTTTTTTGTTCCATCAGGCAGCTCCTCGCCCGGTTGCATTTTACACATTCCATTTTAATGAAACTTTCAGAGAGGAATCACTGGGTACACTTTTACAACTGATCAACTTCTGTAGTCGATTCAGTTCAAGATGGCTGCCACAGCTAACTGTCAATAACAGGGAAATGGCTATAATTATGTCCGTTTTACACATATTGATCTAAAGTTTGTTGTGGTAGTAGCTGAGAGTCATTCTCAACACGTACTTAGTGTATGAGACTGTGCAATTTGTTAAAATAGGTTTTGTCCAAAGTGGCTAGAACTTCATAATTTTTCTTTTGGATCTTAACCTCAAACTCTGGTCTCCAAACCTTTCTTAGCAACTGGTTGCTAGATTTTCTATCAGAGAGGCCACATAATGTATGGGTTGGCTGCAACACCTCCAACACCATCACACTGAACACTGGGGTCCCACAAGGTTGTGTGCTCAGCCCACTGCTCTTCACCTTCCTGATCCATGATTGTGCTCCAAACCACAACACCAAACCCCATCATGAAGTTTGTGGATGATACAACTGTAGTGGGCCTCGTAAGTAACAATGAAATAAGCCAACTACAGAAAAGCCAACTACATAAATTAGGTGAACCAACTGGTTACACCAGAGAGGAAGTGGGCATATTCCTTCAACTTATTATAGACTTTTAACTTTATACACTTTATACATTTATAAAAAAGACAAAACCCTCACAGCAGAGAGAGCTGAGGCGAAGTCTCATCTAAGAAATGCGAAAGCTGAGTCACCTGACGCTCGCACACCTGATGTTCACCATCTAGAGACAGGATATGATGCATGATGAGATAAATAAAAGGTCCTGGGTAATGTGTGAGATCTAATATGTGAAAGTGTTATTAAGATATGCAGTGTGATCACAGAGGGGCCGTTGTCACTTCCTCACACAACCTCAATCCTTGCTTTTTTATATTTAATTTGGCATTTGTGTGAAGCAAACTGTTTGAGTTTCATCTGCAGCTTATACCTGTCGAAAGTCAATGAGAGCTGGCGCTACGTGGTTTCGTTTCATGGATTTTTAAGACAAGGATTGTAAAGAATTTGACATCAGCTTTTTTTCTTTTTTAACTTCCAGTTGTTTCTAGACACTCACTTGCAAAAATCAGCTCCACAAACTCAGCTAATGTGTTGTTCTCCTTTCTTGTTTTTACTTCTTACAATATTTTTTTTAAACAATAATCTTGCACATATTCGGTTCAATTCAGTTCAGTTCATTTCTATGGCGCTAAGTCACAACAGAAATCGTCTGAGGGCACTGTACGAAAACATTCACAAAAAAGACAATTAGTAAAAGTTATCTATTTAAGGAAGCCGGCAGACTCATTGAATCTTCACTTCATCACAGTCTCCCATCCTGAACAAGCACAATGGCAACAGTGGAAAGGAAAAACAATTTTAACAGGAAGAAACCTCCAGCAGAATCAGTCTCAGGATGAGCAATCATCTTCTTTGACCGGCTGGTTTGAGAGGAGAGAAAGGAGAAACAAAAATGACAGATCCAGGTGTACTTGCTATAGGAGGAAAGACAAAACACACATGTTAAGGATAGAAATATTTATAAGCACAAACAGGGAGAGGAGAGCAAGGAAAGACAGCAGCAGATTGAGGAAATGTGATCAATTTGTCCTCCAGCAGTCTAAGTCTTTAGCAGCTAAGGGAGAGCTCAGGAAACCCAAGAAAACCCTAACTACAAGATTTATCAAACAGGAAAGACTTAAGCCTAATCTTAAAAGTAGACATGATGTCAGCGTCACAGACCGAAATTAGAAGTTGGTTCCACAAGAGAGGAGCCTGATAACTGAAATATCTTCCTACCATTCTGCTGAAACTCTAGGAACCACAAATAAACCTGAAATCTAAGAGGGAAGTGCTGTTAGGAAAATATGGAACAATTCGATCTGTAATATAAGATGGAGCTAGGTTGTTGAGAGCTTTGTAGGTTAGAAGATTTTGTATTATAAATATAAAATTATAAATATTATAAATAAAGTCCAGTTGATCCTGTATTGAACGCCTTTTTGAAGATTTTGTATTCTATTCTGAATTTGACAGGGAGCCAATGGAGAATATTTTAAATATAATTTAGCATGTTTTTAATCACTGAAGTCTTGTTTCAAAAGCTGTGCTCATATCACAGGGAACCACCTTTTGGATGTTATCAACCATACAGTCAGATTGCCCATTATCATCCCCATTCGTAGCGGTCAGATTGCCCCTCCTTCTAGGAGGTTCAAAGGTACGTTATCACTGTTACAATCTATGACAGCAGGCTCCGTCTTTAGCTACGTGGTTAGGTTTAGACTAGAGTAAAGTGTCAGGGTCAGGTTTAAGGTTAGGTTTAGGAAAACGGTTACATAAGCTGAAAAAAACAAAAACGCTACACTTCCGGGTTGTCGGAAACAGGCTGCCTACTCACTACGATTACAACGCTGATAACGTTATGTTCAACATGCTAGCAGGTAGATTGTGACCTATTCGCCCATACGAATGGGGGTGATAACGCCCATTCTATGGACTGACAACATCCGAATCCGCTGAGGGAACCTTGCTGTTTGGTGCTACAGGTACAGACATCACATGTTTTACAGTTTACAGCAGGTAGTCAAGTCAAGGTTCTTGATTCACATGTAGTACATGAAGTGGAATGCAATTATGTACAGGGTCCCAGGTACAAACAATGGCAAACATATAAAGTGTAAAAAGAAACAGTAAATAAGGAACCAATAAATAAACTGATATGCCCTAAATGAACACCAAATGGATATGTACAAATTATATATACAATGTTTATATGATATAAACATATAGGCTGTGCTTTTTCCAAATTAATTTCTTGTAGCCTGACTCAAGGCTCTTGATAAGGCATTCAGCAGTGTGTTTTTTCACTTCCATGCAACTCACCCGCCTTACCTGTTTACCTCGTCTGACTTCTGCCGTAGGGTGAACCTCATAACTTTCTGAAACACGAAGAAGTGAGTGGAGTGAGAAGTGGCTCCCTGTCAGGCTTACAATACAAAAATGGGGTAAAGCAGTTTGATATGCTTTTTAAAAAATTGTGTTGATTTAGTGTCAAACAATTCATTCAACCTTTATTTAGTCAGGTAAATCTTTTGAACCTCATGGGCTCATTTACGAAAGCGACCTGCTAAAACTAAAGAACAATGAACAGCAGTGGTAGAATTTCCTTAAACAATAAACAAACAAAC
>JBBPBX010010591.1:19241-57601 GCA_038048925.1 Garcialebias charrua
GACTGCACAGGAAGTAGCCACTGTTGTTTGCTTGCAGTTATTCAAATACATTCAACAATGTGTAAAATAATTGCTAATATAAAAATTGATAGCTTTCACATAAATGTTTGGAAACTTTTGAATTTAGATCTATCTATCTATCTATCTATCTATCTATCTATCTATCTATACACAGTATATATATATATATATATATATATATATATACACAGTATGGTAAATGGTAAATGGAGCTTATTTATATAGCGCTTTCCAGCCCCCTGTGAGGAGCCCCAAAGCGCTTTACAATACCAGCCATCCACCCATTCATTCAGACATTCATACACCGGTAGTGGTAGCCTGCCTTGCAAGGCGCCATCCAGACCTACCGGGAGCAACTCGGGGTTAAGTGTCTTGCCCAGGGACACAACGACACATGGTGGGCGGATGCGGGATTCGAACCTCCAACCTTCCGATCAGGGGTCGACTGCCATTACCACTACACCACGGCCGCCCCATAATATATATATATATATATATATATATATATATATATATATATACATATATATATATATATATATATATATATATATATATAATAATATACAGGTAGTCCCCGACTTACGAGCGCTCTTACCTACGAGGTTCCGGACTTACGAGCTGGCGAACGAGCAGTAAATTTGTAAAGAACATACAAAAAATACAGCACTTTTATGTGTTTTTAGATGAAAGTGTGTTAGCTAACCATTTGGAAACAAGTTTCTGAGCATGTTTATGAACTAGTATGAACATTTGTGATGAAAAACGAGTGTTCGTAGTAGCGCTAGCATAAATTTTCCGACTTACGACCGAAAATCCGGACTTACGAGCAACACGTGTTTCGGGTTCCGACGTACAAGATTTTGTGTCACGAGACAGTCGTAGGAACGGAACTCGCTCGTAAGTCGGGGACTACCTGTATTTGCCTTCTGGAAGTCAGTGTGGTGTTTGATGGAGGATCAGGACAACACATGTGGAGTGACAGACGGAGGTGCTGGTTCCCATTTCTTAAAAAAGGGATCATCAGAGAGTGTGTTCTAACAAGGGATGGGGCCGATCCAGTATCGGTATCTGATACCAGCATAATTTATGTATTGGATTTTTCTGATCCAACCTGCAGAGATTTCCAATCCATGATGCATGTCTGATGAAACATCTCCTTCCCTGCCGGCTGCTCTTCAAGTTGGCTTCAAATTATGGAATGGATTTCCTGAACAGAGGTGTATCTCATGAAACACAGAGTAATAAGACCTGCCTCACACAGCCAGCTACAACGTGAGTAAATATGTGTAGACTGAGAGCAGCACTGTTGCTAAAGACTAACCAGCTTTTCATGCAACATGTCTGCTGTGAGGAAGTATTTTACACTAAACGCCACAAGACAGCAACGTGCAATGTCCGCAGAGCCGATGTATCGAGTGGAGGAAGCTCGGTCGCGACCTACAATACAACAAACTTAAACATTTGAAAAAGCACCACATTAAAGAGCACGGGGTTTGACGTTCGAGCTGTGGCTTCAGCTGTGTGTTCCTCTAGTCCAGTCCGAAGCAAACAGTCTGATTTCGGTCAGCCGTGTTCAGTCTGCCCATCTCGGAGGAGCAGACTGATTGAAGCTCTGCGGAACAGACAGAAGATCAAGCAGCTGATGACTGAAGATGACAACAAAGCAGGTACCTGCTCACGTTTTAGCTCAGCTCTCCATCCCCAAGTTACTGAATTTTCCTATTGTGGCTCATCTTTTCATCTCCCACATACATTCCTAATGTTTTTATCGTTTTAAGAACAAATTACTGTAATGTTCCATGCTCCGTTCATGGTTTATGATGCAGATTCTGATACAATCACCTAAAAATGCCATTCACTGATACCATATGGATTGGATTGGATTTGGTTATGCGCTCTATAATAAAAAAAAGTTTACAATCAAAGCTAAATGCAGGTTACCGGTATTATTCGTAGTTGTTAAATTAATTGATGAACTTTTATTTTAAGTATATTTTAACATGTGTATATTTTAAAGCTATACTATGTAACTTTGTAGTGCAGTCTGTAACTTTTCTAACAATATATTTTTTAACATATTTCTTCACTCTGTCACTATCTACTGACAGACTGATGTTAGACAAAGTAATCTCTGAAAAAAACTATAGTCCCCTTGCTTCTCTATCAGCATTTATAAAAACACTAAAAACACAGAGTGACCCGCCGTTAACCAGCCAATAAAAACAGAGTTTGTAACCAGCCAATAAAAACAGAGCTTGAATTTGAATCAGCCAATAAAAACAGAGCTTGAATTTGAATCAGCCAATAAAAACAGCTTGAATTTGAATTTCAGCAGAGCAAGGGGGAGCAGAGCCATATATGGCTCTGAGGGGGAGGGATCAGAATGCTTTCCCTGTTGAAAATATTTCTAAGTGCTGCGTTCTACAGAAACTGCAGACTGCACCTTTAATTGATAAACTTTTATTTTAACTGTAAAATAATGACTAAAAATACTGTAGGGTAGGGATGCACCGATAAATCGGCCGGCCAATCGATCGGCCCCGATTTCCTTAATTTGGGGAGATCGGTGATCGACCGATCTTTAAATGAGAAGCCGATTTTATCCTGCCTCCGCAAAGGTCGGAAAATCATGAAAATTTAGGGTGCATTTTGACCTTTTAACACCTGAAAATTGGTATCGGCCAAAATCGGAATCGGCAGGTCAGACTTTCTAAAAATCAGTGATCGGTGATCGGCCAGAAAATTGAAATCGGTGCACCCCTACTGTAGCGTGTTTAGTTTAGTAAAATTTTAAATATATTTTAACATGGACAGAGCCATTTTATTTACACGCAAAGCGTACTGTGTAAATGACGCACGTAGGTTATCAGCTTTATCCACCCTGAAACTTACGGTAATCTTGGACAATATCTGATGATCAGCTCTTTAAATGAACCCAGAGCAC
Organism: Garcialebias charrua; assembly: GCA_038048925.1. Lineage (NCBI taxonomy): Eukaryota > Metazoa > Chordata > Actinopteri > Cyprinodontiformes > Rivulidae > Garcialebias > Garcialebias charrua. The sequence continues at coordinate 22,210 of JBBPBX010010591.1, forward strand.
GTTAACTTAGAGGAGAATGTAGAAACGAGTCAGGCTGAAGCTGCAGCTGAGGTTCTTCTTCCATGAAGCAGCTCTGTTGTCCTCCAGCCACATTTTCAGCTTCAGCCTGACTCGTTTCTACATTCTCCTCTCTGTCAGCGCGCTCTGGGTTCATTTAAAAGATCTGATCATCAGATATTGTCCAAGAATAAGCTTCAGGGTGGATAAAGCCGATAACCTATGTGCGTCATTTACAAAGTATGCTTTGCTTGTAAATAAAATGGCTCTGTCCATGTTAAAATATATTTAAAAAATTTACTAAACTAAACCACCCTACAGTATTTCTACAGTTAAAATAAGTTTATCAAATAAAGTCAAATGTTAAAAGTAATAGACCTTTTACCAGTTGACGTCATCACGCACAGCTCGCCTGAAACGAGCGTTCTGATTGGACGGCAAAAAGCCCTAACCGGATTCAGGGGCTAAGCAAGGGGTCGATGAGCTTCGTAATGATAGCGAGTTGTAATTTAGAAGCTTGTTTTCTTAAAATAGTGAACAACCGCTGGTCAAAATGCCTGAACATTGTGCCGCGGACACGAGAGGAGGAAACCGCACGCCCATACACATTGTCTTAGACAGGGTTGCTTTTTTTGGCTACAGATGAACCGTGCGCGCGGGGCTGCCTGTCACCTTCACCCAGCCAAGAGCCACTAAGTCCCGGCTACACCTGATCCAGTGCGCCCTGGAGGTCCAGAACCGGCTGGACCCAGCTAGGAGCCACTAAGTCCTGGCTACAGATGAACCGTGCGCGCGGGGCTGCCTGCACCTAAGTCCCGGCTCAAAAAATCATGCATTTACTGGTAGCTTAATGATTTTAGAAGATTCGGTTAACGGTTGGCTTATCAAACGTTTTGACATTCCACTCACCTGCTCTTCAGTGGGGCCGAAGGAAGAATCTCCTTGCATGTCGCAGGTCGAAACAGGCAGAAACCCCACACACGCAGCGGAGACCGAAGAACAACGCGGTCTCGTCGAACTAGCTAGCTGCTGCTAGCTTAGCAGCTGTCCAGTAGCATTCCGCTGCGGGAGATCGTTCTCCGCCCTGTCTGTTTCCCATATCCAAGATGTAATGTAGGAACGTAATCCACGGAGCTTGGATCATTAATGTCCATGCCAGATAAAAAACGCACACACGTTGATGCTTCGTGCCGGGGTGAAATCCTGCCTGTACCGGTCACCGGCCGGCGGTGGTACGGGTTTGCTCCACATCTTCCTTCTTTTAGTCGCTCTACTCGACTTTCCCAGAGGGACGTTGTAAAACGAACAAGTCTCACCTTCTTCTTTTACTCGTTGAAGTTGCCTGGAACAATTATAAACACAATAAAAGTCTTATTTCTCCATCGCGACCGTTGCCAGTAACGACAGCGTACCCGTGCTTCCGGAAAATTCTGGAAAAATGCGAGTGCGCATGCGCGATGACGTCAACTGGTAAAAGGTCTATTGCACTCCGCCAGGCGAGGAGCTTTATATTTCTGTCTCTGTGGAGCAGACTTGACTGGTTGTGAAGGACTTGTCGCGAACACACTGCTACAATGAGTTTCTCTTCCATAGTACACGACCTCGCGGGTCTTTTCTGTGTCCCACAAACAATACGTCACATAGTTGCGCAATACCCCCGTCCCCTTGTTTCCGCGTCACATAGGGACTCTCCCCCTCTCTTCTCCCCCCGACTCTCCCTGATTGGTTGACACACCAACCAATCAGGTAGAGGTGAGCGGCGTTTGAAAGTTTGAACGGCAAAATCTTCAGCATGTTGAATGCGTGGTTTGGAGGCTGAAGCCGGTTCACGTGCACGGAAAACGCTTTCCAGCACGCTCAACACGCACGCAACGTGACGCCCGACACCAAGACGCGGCTGGAAACGCGTCCCCCATTGACTTTGCATGTAAACTGGACGCTCCTGCCGTTGAAACGCTGTTAGGTCTGAATGCACCATTATACTCTGTGCAAGCGCAGCTCTCTGGAGTGCAGGCTCCAGCAGCTGCAGCCGGGCGGAGCGTTTACCTACAGGACAAATTGAGGTCGCTGATTGGTCATTTGCTGACACGCGAGGCAGTTTATCAACGCGCGCGCGTAAGCGTAGTAAAATTTGAGCTTGGCGCATTCACGCCTGCGATCAAAGGCTTTTGCCGCGGCGCTCACACGGCGCCGACACAGCGTGCCGCGGCGCTCGGATTAATGCGCAGCTATACTGGGGCCTTTATGCTCAACTGCTGTGTCTACAGACTGAGAGACTTACAGATCACTAGCAGCGTGCCACTCTGTTTACACGCATTACGCACCCAGGCGGAAGAAAAAGTAGTTCCCATCTAACTGCGTATCATTTAGACAATTTAGCCATTCTCAATAGTTTAGTTACTTTCCACCATCTTCCTGTTAATGATATGCATTACCTAAAATCCATCCATCCATCCATCCATCTTCTTCCGCTTATCCGGGGTCAGGTCGCGGGGGTAGCAGCCTAAGTAGGGAGGCCCAGACTTCCCTCTCCCCAGCCACTTGGAGCAGCTCCTCCGGGGGAATCCCAAGGCGTTCCCAGGCCAGCCGAGAAACATAGTCCCTCCAGCGCGTCCTGGGTCTTCCTCTGGGTCTCCTCCCGGTGGGACATGCCCGGAACACCTCACCAGGGAGGCGTCCAGGAGGCATCCTAACCAGATGCCCGAGCCACCTCAACTGGCTCCTCTCGATGTGGAGAAGCAGCGGCTCTACTCCGAGTCCCTCCCGGATGACTGAGCTTCTCACCCTATCTCTAAGGGAGAGTCCAGCCACCCTGCGGAGAAAACTCATTTCAGCCGCTTGTATCCGAGATCTTGTTCTTTCGGTCATAACCCAAAGCTCATGACCATAGATGAGGGTGGGAACGTAGATCGATCGGTAAATTGAGAGCTTTGCCTTTTGACTCAGCTCTCTCTTCACCACGACAGACCGGTACAGCGCCCGCTTCACTGCGGACGCTGCACCTATCCGCCTATCAATCTCATGCTCCAGTTTTCCCTCATTCGTGAACAAGATCCCGAGATACTTAAACTCCTCCACTTGGGTCAGGACCTCCTCCCCGACCCGGAGAGGGCATGCTACCCTTTTCCGGCTCATTACCTTAAATGACCAAAGTATCAAAAGTATCAATAGTTTGATTTAAGAATTGATTCTAGAGTGAAATGTTCTGGCATTGATAGGATTGACAGTAATACACACATTTATTACATCTAGGCTTGATTACTGCAATGCACTCCTGTTTGGTATCAGTCAGACCACCATTGCACGACTACAACTGATCCAGAACGCAACAGCCTGATTTTTAACCAGTACAGGCAAAAGAGAGCACATTACACTACACCAGTCTTGACCTCCTTGCACTGGCTACCGGTTCACCTTCAAATCCAGTTCAAAATTCTACTGTATGTCTACAAATCACTGAAAAGTCTCGCACCCTCCTTCTCTCTGATTTGCTACAGCCGTATGTCCCACCATGTTCACCGAGGTCAGTAGACCAGTTACTTCTCACAGCTCCAGGAACTCGTCTTAAATGCAGAGGTGACAGGACCCTCTCTGTAGCAGGACCAAGACTGGAACGAGTTACCTCTGCTCGTCAGACAGGCCCCCTACCTCTCGGTTTTCAAATCCTGTTTAAAGACCCATTACTATTCCGTTGCTTTCAACACCAGATGATCTGTGTTTGGTCATTATATTTATTATCTGCGATGATTTTATGTCTATATTCTGTTTTTTTTTTACTTCATTTTGTATGTTGCCTATGTTGTTGCCTGTTGTTTGTTTGTTTGTACAACACTTTGGTTGGCCTTGTCGCTGTTTTAAGTGCTCTATAAATAAAATGAAATGGTATGGTATTTTAGCATCAATCCGCACAGCACTAATTAAAAGATATAGAGACGGGTGTTTCAATAAGAAAAAACAACAACTCAGAACCATTGTTGAAACCTTTAAGAGACATTTAATGACAATGCTAGTGTCAAAAAGTTTTACTTAGAGCAAGGACAAGAAAAAAAAAGGTTCACCTCAGTGACAAATGTGTGTTAACAAACACCTGACCTTAATATAGGCGGAGGCGTCCTCTACTTCTCCTCGCTGGGAATGTGGTATGTGTGTTACTATTACATTATCTCCTCTAGTGTATATACTGAAAATGACCTTACACATCTGTTAACCTGTCATTTCATTGGTGGTGGCACCCAAAAAGCCTGACCTCCACCCCTCCCCCACCAAGGGGCACCACAGCACCAGCGAGCCGCTCAACAGATTCTGTGGTGATTATCCATTATCCTTGACAATGTCAGCCAATGACTGAGCTAGCAGCGTTCTAAAGTGATTTTTACCCCTACAATCAACACACACACAAGCAAGAGAGAAAGTGATGGGTGGGGAGTGGCTTCATCATCCCTTGCCCGCTGGTTAATTCTTCATTTGTTTGTGTCTCCATTTCTCTCCTGCATAAAAGGAATCAGCAACAGGAAAGGTCACTGGTACAAAGTTCCCTGGGGGTCAAAAGAAGGAATAAAATTTGAGGTTGTGAGAATCCGTTCCCGTCATTTAAGAAACCACACACATGGATCTGAAATCTGTTCTATCAGTTAAAATTAAAAAAAAGTTTGGGTACATATTTATAATTTGTTCCATGAGTTTAGTAAACCATACCCACAGATTCAGGGAAATGCACAAAAACTCGACACCCACTGTCCCGGTTCAGACAGTGGTTTAGGGACGTCTATAAATTACAAATTCAGTCTGTATCACTCAGTAACATCAACAGCGTTGTCCGTTCCACCTAAATTCAGGGCTTAAAGTGAAAAAAAATAAATAAAATAATCCTGAACCTGAAACATTTTAGTATTGTTGATAGAATAAAATCATGACATATTGCCAGCGTTTATTAAAAATGCTTTCTGAAAAGTGCAAACAACTGCTTTTAACAACTAACAATTCAGCTTCAAGTAACAATGACTTGAATGAGGTTTCAATGTATTTGAACTTAAACTAATAACGTATGTGCCCCTGAGTACTGCCCCGCAGCAAAAAAAAAAACCTCAAAAAGTCTCAACACCACATTGAACAGACACATTTCAGTAAATTAATTATTTAGAATAGTCAATATCACAATCAAAAAGGAGGAAGTTACACAGAGCTAGGGCTAGGGTTTTTATTTTACAAATAAGAGCTACAAGAATTATTAGTACGAAGTGTTATGGTCACCCAACAAATATATTATTTTTTCAGTTGAAATTATTAAAATTTTATGATTTGGTTGAATATGGTATTTTACAGGTCCTGTATAAGAGAGAGATTTATTGATTAACATTGCACCAATTAATTAATACAACGTGATTATGTAAGCACAGTCATCCAGAAGAGGGAGAAGTGTGCTAAGCTGCAGCATTTCCAAACACATGACATGTGTACCACATGTTCTTCTGCGCGGCCGCGCTCATCCGTCTCCAGATGAAGGTCAACAGATATGGAAAAAGGAGAAACACGATAGGTATCATTTGTGATATTCAAAAAAGAGTCTATCAAAGATTGTCTTAAGACACTCTATGATAAAGTCCCAAAAACTCTATCAGCAAAAGCACATTCAGACAAGACATTGTTGCAGATTTGACGACATGCAAGGAGATCAAGAGTCTGTGAGCAACATTCAGATAGCACAGTTCAGCAGTTGTCTCAGCTCGGCGCCTCCGAGCCACACACAGAGATCTCTGGGGGGGGGTCAGCAGTGTCTCTCAGCTACACTCCAGGAGAGGAGTTCCCAGCACACAGCCTTCTTGTTTTCCAAGGTCGTGCAGAAACTAGACTAGATAGTTATTGTTTATCTTCAATCCAGGCCACAGTGTTCTTTTGATTGCAGCCTTCCAGAGTCCAGGTGCTGTTCAGGTCCAAAATCGCCGAATCAAATGAGTTTCCGAAGCTACGAACCCCCATCCGTGCCCTGATTAATGCCGGGCGGCTGTAAACGAGTCCCAAAACGCACCGCAGATCCACGGTGGTCTACCGCCGCTCCCATAGTGCGGTTCAGCTCGTACAACAGCTGGGTTGAGGAGCTCACGGCCCGGATCAGAGTCTCTTGCTGATCAGGAAGTTTGGCCAGTGCGCCGATAGCTGCCGAAGTCTTCCTGATCTTCCAGTAACAGACAGCTCCGCTCACGCCAAAAAACAGAGCAGCTGCCACCAATATTCCAATAATCCACAAATCTTCCACGTCTTCGACAGACAAGACGGTCAAACACATGGGTTGCCACTGTCCCCACGAATCCATCATGTATCCGACAGCGTGCGTGTCAGAGGGGCAAACCGCTTCTCCTGGCCCGGTTCGCTTCGTGGAAAAAATCTTATCTATAGATGAAACAGCCCAATTTATTAAATCCATCGCAAATTGGTTCGAGTGAGCGCTGAAGAATCACGGACGAGACAAAAAGCAAGCAGGGAGGAGGAAAACTTAGGGAGGATAGGAGCAAAAAGATATGCGACTTGCTCTGTCGAGAGGCGGAAGTAGTCGAGAGGCGGAAGTAGTAGTATAAGGCTCATAAAAAATATTAACCACCAAATATTACATAAAAATTTGTTAAAAAGAGAGTCACTATAACCTTAAAGTGTCTGACATCATCTTTGAACTTTGCATAAAATGTTACAAGATATATATCTTGTATCATTCAACTATGTTCGTTTTTGCAAACAAAATTATAAATTAATTAAAATTCGTTTCAAAGTGAGTTTAGAATTCGCCCCGTGTTTCTTCACTGGAAATCCGGGTAATCCGCATAAGACATCTGTGACGTACGAAGGAGAATGTCAGTCTGCGGCTGCGTATCTTCGTAGCTTCATTTTCTGCAAGAGTTGCCTATTTTTTTTTTGCATAACTTGAAAAATGCCGTCCCGTTGTGTCGCATTTGGGTGTTCTAATATCTTCAGTGAAAAAAGTGAGCCTTCACCATTTCCCAAAAGATGAGAAACTTCGTCACAAATGGACAAAGCAAGTACAGAGAACGAGGGACCGATGGGTTCCAACAAAAAACTCTGTCCTTTGCCGCAACCATTTTACTACTGATTCCTTTTTGGATACACCTGGTTTACAAGAATCTTTGGGCTTTAAAGTAAAACGCAAAAGACTTTTAAAACCAGATGCTATTCCTACTATTTTTAAAAGAACATCAACAGAAGAAAGTTCCACCGCTACGACATCAAAACAACGTAGGGAAGCTACCGTCGGAAAACTGTCAAGGAAATGAGTAAGTGTTTGTCTAAACATAATCGGAGGCGTGTAGTGTTTTAGATGAAAAAATATATATCTAACGTGAGTTCATGTTGCTTTACTTTATACACTGTGAGTGTATAAAGCCAATTATCACGACAGATTCTTTATGTTGGATGCTAATAAAAAGTTAGCTGTGAGACACTCTGTAGCACACACACTGCGCTAGTTAGGTTTCTTTCGATGATTTCTGCGCGATCAATTAACATCAGTATGTTTTTTTCTTAAGGGAGTGTTTATTAATGTGAGTTTTTGACGATTTACTGTCTTAAAATTATTAATCTAAAACGCAATCGGGCCACGATCTTAGCTTGGCTGAGAACAAAGAAGCCACATTTAGCTACCCCCACTTAGCTACAGTGTATGAAATAAGCCGTGTCTAAATCACTTTTCCAATAGATCGAGTATCCAATAAATTGATTCAGATGAAGACTAACTCTTCGATTGCTTATATTCTTTCAAGTACTAACAATAATTTATGTTTGTTGAATGCTAATAAAAAGTTAGCTGTGAGACACTCCGTAGCACACACACTGCGCTAGTTATGTTTTTTTCGACGATTTCTGCGCGATCAATTCACATCAGTATGTTTTTTTCTTAAAGGAGTGTTTATTAATTGGAGTTTTGGACAATTTACTGTCTTAAAATGATTAATCTAAAACGCAATCGGGCCACGATCTTAGCTTGGCTGAGAACAAAGAAGCCACATTTAGCTAACCTCACTTAGCTACTGTGTATGAAATAAGCCGTGTCTAAATCACTTTTCCATTGATCAAGTATCTAATAAATTTATCAGATGAAGACTAACTCTTCGATTGCTTATATTCATTCAAGTACTAACGATAATTTATGTTTGTTGGATGCTAATAAAAAGTTAGCCGTGAGACACTCTGTAGCACACACACTACGCTAGTTATGTTTTTTATGATTTATGCGCGATCAATTCACATCAGTATGTTTTTTTTCTTAAAGGAGTGTTTATTAATTAGAGTTTCGGACGATTTACTGTCTTAAAATTATGAATCTCAAAGACGATCGGCCATGCTCTTAGATTAGCTAAGAACAAAGCCACATGAAGCTCCCCGAACGTTTTTGCTCAGCTGTATCGTGTATCAAAAAGTTTTCCATTGATAAAGTATACAATATTGGGATTTGAGGAAGAATAAAACTTCTACTGCTTATATTGACAAAAGTTACTTTACTTTGACGAAACAAACTCATAAAATAATTTATTGTCAGACTCAACCTTATGAAAAGTACTGTTAATTTTCTAATTTATACATTTAATAAATGCAAATGAAATCCTGGCATCTAATCTATTCAATAAGGAACATTTTGATGTCTAATTTAGGGCTGAACGATTTTGGAAAATAATCTTAATTTTAAAAAAAATTCTATAAATTGCAATTGCGATTTAAAAACGCAATTATTATTTTTATATCTTTTCAAGTAATGTTCAACAAACAGAAGCAATAAATCAATTTGTTTTATAATAATTAATGTCAGATTTATTTAAAGCAGAGATTACAATAAAGCAAACAAATCTATGCCTTTTCTTTTCACCATTTCTATTTTTTTCTTGTTTCATAAACATAATAGTAAACATGTTAAGTGAACTCCTTAACTACTGTCTGAACATCACATGACAGTTAATAAATACAGTAAATATAAAAAAATACATATAAAAATTCAAACAGTTCGGTCAGTGATCCCTGTCGGATGATACTTTGCTTACTTAAAGTTGAAGCACTGGTTGTTGTCATTCTAGCCATGCAACCATCCTAAATGACTTTGTGGTGTTTTTTTAAGTGTTGATAAAGATTTGTGTCAGGTGACCAGTCAAATTGCAGCCTTTGCAATTAGAAAATCTAATTTTATCATATTGCGATATTGTTGCAAAAGCCATTAATTGTTCAACCCTAGTCTAATTACAAATTTCCTTCTGTCAACATATATGTAAAGATATTTTGGGTGCTCTACCCAACATTAGTTGCATACCCATTTTTGTATAATAAATTAAAAAGTTATTTTAAAAAATAACTAAATAAATTATGTAATGATATAAGTAACTTTTTACTATATCATATATCATCAATCACAATTTCTCCCACATAAAAATACAATACATTTATGTGTATGTTAAATATGTTTGGAACTTTTGTTAATGTTTATAGTGTGTAATGTTGTTATATTTCTCTGTCTAGGAAATTGCTGAAATTATGCCCAGAATTCCTGAGTCCACGATCACGACATCTGAAGAACAAGAACCAGACCCATCAACTAGTCAGATGTTTGAACCTACAATCATGCAGGATACCAAGGTAAAGATCTTGCATAAAATTCTCAATTAAAACGTGGTAAACAGTGCCCCAAAGACCTATCTCTGCCTGATGCCCTCAACAAGTTTTATGCACGGTTTGAAGACCCAAATAGACAACCCAGCACCAGACTCACCTCATCTTCAAAGGAAGAGCATCTCAGCGTGACCACAACAGAAGTGAGGAGTAGTCTCAGAAGGATCAACCCTCATAAAGCAACTGGACCGGACAACATCCCCGGGAAAGTTCTGAAGGAATGTGCGGACCAGCTCTGTGAGGTGCTGGCTGACATCTTCAACACCTCACTTGCTCTGGAGACAGTCCCCACCTGCCTGAAGACCGCCACCATCATCCCAGTCCCAAAAAGCTCCACAGTGACTGGTCTGAACGACTATCGGCCGGTGGCCCTCACCCCGATAGTTGCAAAATGCTTCGAAAAACTGGTCATGACCCACATCAAAACAACCGTCAACATCAACGAGGACCCTCATCAGTATGCTTACCGTGAGAACCGATCAACAGAGGACGCCATCTCGTCCGTGGTCCACACTGCTCTCACCCACCTGGATCAGAAAGACTCCTACGTCCGTATGCTCTTTGTGGACTTCACATCTGCCTTCAACACCATGATCCCCCAAACTCTGATGGACAAACTATCCACACTTGGACTAAGCCCCTCCATTTGTAACTGGGTACTAGACTTCTTAACAAACAGACCACAGTCAGTGAGGATCCACAACTTCTCCTCCTCCACCATTGCCCTCAGCACTGGCTCTCCTCAAGGATGTGTGTTGAGCCCCCTTCTGTTCACTCTGCTCACATATGATTGTGCAGCTACCCATCCAGGTTGTCATATTGTAAAGTTTGCAGATGATACAGCGGTGGTGGGATGCATCACAAACAATGATGAGTCCAGCTACAGGCAGGAGGTGGAACACCTGGAGAGCTGGTGCAAAGAGAATAACCTTCACATGAATGTGAAGAAGACAAAGGAGATGATTGTGGACTTCAGAAGGAACAAACAACACACACCCCACTGAACATAGGTGGATCAGTGGTGGAAGTGGTCTCCAGCTACAAGTACTTGGGGGTACACTTGAATGATAATCTCAGCTGGAGCAACAACACCACCAGCCTGATCAAGAAAGGTCATCAGAGACTCTACTTCCTCAGACGGCTGAGACGAGCTGGTCTGAGCAGCTCAATCCTCACCTCCTTCTACAGGTGTGCAGTGGAGAGCATCCTGTGCTCCATCAATCCATGTGTGGCATGGAGGCTGCACAGCTGCAGAAAGAAAAGCTCTGCAGAGAGTGGTGAAGGCTGCACAGAAGTCTGTTGGAGTCAGTCTCCCCACCATCACAGACATTTACACCTCCAGATGCAGGAAAAGAGCCACCTGCATCATGAAAGACCCCACTCACCCAGCACACACACTCTTTGCCCCACTCCCCTCAGGACGGAGGTTGAGGAGCATCAAATGTAGAACCACTAGACTGAGGAACAGCTTCTACCCTGAGGCTGTTAGACTCATGAATAAATAAATAATAAGAATAAACACTGCAAAATATCACATCATGCTGATGCTGATCTGTTTTCTTGTTGCTGTGTTCATCTGTGACCATCTGCTCATACAGACTCATGTTCGTGCTGCTGTTTATAATGATGTTTTTCTATTACTCTAGGGCTTAGTGTATTTCTAGTTGGATGTTTTTCTTAGTTCATATCTTAGATGTTATTATTGTTTTTCTCTTACATTTTGTTGTTGGATGTAACTGGGACCATGTGTACATAATCTCATTTCATCACATGTACTACATGCGGTGCAAATGACAATAAAGACTCTCTGACTCTGACTGACTCTGGTAAATACTTTAAAAAAATCTAAAACATGATTGTAAATTATATACTTTTTTTCTGTTTTCTTAGAATACTCAAACCACACAAACAACCTACAAAACAAGAAGTGTCAGAGTACAAGTTCGTTTAAGAAAGGGCACAAATAACAAAGGTATTTGGAACTTTTGTAACACTTTGGTCACGAAGACCCACAGAGCTAAAATCATTTTTGCACAATAGTATTTTGACAAAAGTAACAGATAATTCTTTTGTGTTGTTGCAGTAACGTATATGGGATTTTCATTGGCAGTATTGTCTAAAGTACAATATTTAAACAATCATAAAACTTCATTTGATGCACACCTAATTGGAATTATTTGTTTTGCAATTCTAATAATTGTAATAAAAAATAAAATTAATTATCTGTTGTTTGTTTATTTTTCCACAGGTACACAGGCTACCGCTACACATATAGATGTGGGCACACAAACTAACATTTCTCCTACTTTAATTTCACCGTCACATACAGATAAAATGGTAAATGGAGCTTATTTATATAGCGCTTTCCAGCCCCCTATGAGGGGCCCCAAAGCGCTTTACAATACCAACCATCCACCCATTCATACACACATTCATATAGCTACTGTACGTCAGAAATAGAACTTCAGAGTAGTAGCCCTGTAGTTCAGCCTCTTCAAAGTGACGAGGAATACTTTCCTTCTGCAAGTTCACAGGAGAGTTCTGACACACAATCCCAAGAATCCACTCCCGATAGATGACAAGCCAGTGTTTTACTTGGTTTGTTGGTCAAAGCTTGCATTGCTGCTACAGCTAATATGTTGCAGCAGCTGTAGAAACAATAACTCGGAGCTGTTCAGAAGTACACAGGGCACAATGGGTAGTTCTGAAATGCAGAATTTGTGATGAGGACACTACTTGGTACAGTCAATCGTACACAGGAAATATCTCAACAGGGAACATTTTACTGGCAACAGCAATTGTCTGCAGTGGAGCTACAGCCAGTAAAGTACTACGAATGTTCAAACATATGAACGTTGCAGTTATGACACTTAGAACATTTTTTTACGCATCAGCAACAGTAGGTTTTTCCAGCTGTTAACAGAGTCTGGAAAAACTCACAAACTTGTATGCTGGCATGTTTGCAAGCTGATCAGTGGCCACTTGTTTTAGCTGGAGATGGCCGTGCCGACAGCCCTGGATACAGTGCTAAGTTTGGGCTGAACGATTTTGGAAAATAATATAATTGCAATATTTTTCTATAAATTGCAATTGCGATTTAAAACGTAATTATTGTTTTAATATCTTCTCAAGTATTTTTCAACAAACAGAAGCAATAAATCAATCAGTTTTATAATAAACAATGTCAGATTTATTTAAAGCAGAGATTACAACAAAGCAAACCAATCTATGCCTTTTCTTTTCCACAAACATAATAGTAAACAATAAACATGTTAAGTGAACTTCCTACCTACTGTCTGAACTTCACATAACAGTTAATAAATAAATATAAAAAATTAGATATAAAAAAATTAAACTTACTGCTTTCCAACCAGTAACATCATAAAAATAAAGTGCAAAAAGCATAAAGCGAATCTGCTTTAAAGGTATGGTATGCAATTTTTGAACACTCTGGGACTTAGAAATATTTTCAGCGCAGAAAAGCATTCTGCTCCCTCCCCTCAGAGCCATATATGGCTCTGAGGGAAGGGAGCAGAATGCCACAGTCCGTGCTCTGCTGAACTTGGGATCTGCTCCGCCCCCTGCTGCTGTCTGCTCAGAGCCGCTGCGATATTCTGTGTTTTTGTTAATAAAACCTTCTAATAAAATAAAATAAAACCATGGAGCGCTAGTCCTACAACACAAAATCCAGCAGAAATCATCAGAGGTTCACGAAGCAACGTTTGGACATGATTTAATTCGCTCGTGATTTCATCATGTCTGTCAGCGCTGGTCTGGAATGTCTGGAATGCTCCGCCCCCAGTACATGTCCTGTCTCTGCGCTCCGAAGTTCTGTGTTTATATGATAATATAACTGTTTAAAAAATATAATAAAACCATGAATCACTCATCCAACAACACAAAAACCAGAAGAAATCAGCAGAGGTTCACGAAGCAACGTTGGACATGTTTTAATTCGCTCGTGAGTCGTGACAAATCCATTTCCTCATTCCTGTCAGTGAAGGATGAAGCGATCACTTGACTTTTGGCAAAAAAACTAAATAAAAGTCCAGCTCTGGGATAAAGAAGGGATATTTAATACATTTTGTGTCACATAAAAAACAGTCCTGCATCGCTTTGCAATCCTTTGAATGAGAACGAGCTGCGGCTGGGACAGGTGGGGGCGTGGGTTGGGGTGTGACAAACAACTCTGTTTTTATTGGCTGTCAGTGTCCGGGTCACTCTTGTGTTTTCAGTGTTTTTATAAATGCTGATAGAGAAGCAAGGGGACTATAGTTTTTTTCAGAGATTACTTTGTCTAACATCAGTCTGTTAATAGATAGTGACAGAGTGAAGAAATATGTTAAAAATATATTGTTTGAAAAGTTACAGACTACATTACAATGTTACATACCCCACCTTTAACCAACTCGTTATTTTCTGGGAATTCAAACTCAGCTAACACAAAAATAACTAGTATCTGTTCTTATTAAATCTTTTAGATGTTAAAAAAACCTCTTGGAACAATAATGTAATTACATTTCGAGAACAGCAGCAAGGCAGGTTCTGCACAATACATGTCGTTGTGCAGCGTCTTCTTGTTTATAGCCAAAATAATTCCAAACAGCAGACATGCTGCTGCTCTTTGGTGCCAAACTTTCTGATGTATCATCTTCTGTCGAGCATGACGTCATTGTGCAACCGGTTAAAGCACAGTGTTGATTTCTCCTGCTACCTGCTTTTCTTTTCGCCACTCACTCATGTGATGTAACCAGATCATGTGACCAGTCAAATTGCAGCCTTTGCGATTAGAAAATCTAATTTTATCATGTTGCGATATTATTGCAAATGCATTTAATTGTTCAGCCCTAGTCATATACCATGCTTGAAGTTCAGGTAAACACCATCATCGATACACAGCTAGTACAGGTAAGAAATAATTTATTTTGTTAATTACTTGTTAAAAATTACGATTACCAACCATCATTTGACAGAGAATCAAAACATAACTAATTACATTTTTCTTGAATGTTATGTCTTAGAGTAATGAGGTTGGTGGAGCCACCCACATGGAGAAAGAAGGACTAACACGGTCAATAACCTATCTGGAGAACCAAGACCTCGAAATAGGAAGGATGGTCACTGACCGCCATGTTCAGATAAGAAAATGGCTAAAGGAGGAGAGGCCTACCATCGCCCACTTTTTCGATATTTGGCACATAGAAAAGTGTACGTAACATGTCTTTAATAAAATGTACATAGTTTAGTATTGTTTACATTGACTTGTGATTATTTAATAAATGAATACATTTAAATTTCTCTGTAAATTTTAGTCCTGAAGAAGAAGCTGTGGAGTTTATCAAAAGAGAAGGATTGTAATCCTCTGTCAGACTGGGTCAACAGCATTGTGAACCATCTGTACTGGTCTGTGATCTCAACCCCTCCTGACCAACCCAATCTTATAGTGTCCAGTGTTTCCCCTAGTTAACTTGCCATGGCGGGGTGCTCATCTCATCCATGATTTTTGTTGACGGGGGACGGACACGTCTGAGTGCAGCTTGTAGGGGCAGGGGGCATTCAGCACGAGGGGAGAGGCAACGTGAGCGCTCCCTTTAGCTTTTTAGCTAGAGAGCCTGTATTTTGCGCTGCTAGCTTAGTGCTATGCCAGTGCTGGGTGGATAGGCGGGGTACTCAGTTCTGTTGACGGGGTGGCGCACCCCGCTTGTATAATGGTAGGGGGAACACTGGTGTCTAAATGGCTGTCTCTGCTGAACCACATTGTAAACATCCACCAACACAATGACGAGCTCTTCCCTCATTGTTTGCATCCAAGGCTTATGGGACATGCAGCTAGGATAAAATGGCTAAAACCGAGTAAGTTGTTTATATTTTATAGGTGAAAATGTTTGTTTATTTATAAATATGAATTGTTTATATCAAAAATTTTATTCTTTGATTAAAATTATGTACTTTCAGATTCAAAGTTGATGGTCAGACTGGAAAAGATTATTTCTGCTAAATCACTCTTGAAAGACATTCAACATCTGTCTGGAGAAGAACAGACATATTTACTCGAAGCCTTCCACAGTCTGTTGAATCACTTTGCTCCAAAGACATACTCATTCTCATACAGAGGTCAACTGTGTAGGTAATTAAAAAAAAAATTTGCATCAATAAATGTTGTAATATTTCAATTATTAAAAGATACTGAACCCCACAAATAATTATTTTTACAGAACATTGATTGCTGTTTTGCATTTTAATGAAAATGCAGCAAGGGAACAAAAATCTACAATGTCTGGAAAACCTCGCTTTCAATTGTCCTTTCCAAAGTGGAAAAAAGGACATTATGTCATCAGGAAGATACGAGAGGATCCTAAATATGGTAAGTTATTCAACCAGATGTCACAAATCACATAAAAACTCTAAGCATTATAGTAATTTTTCTTTGGTTTAATTTTATTTTTAATAAGGAAATGACATGAAATCAAATTTGTTTGGAAATTTATTATCACAAACTGCTGAACTAATACAGATGTCAACATGAGGGCATAATACGATCATAATGTTTTTGTTTGTTTGTTTGTTGTTTTCTTTTGACAGTCTATGTGGAAACTGTTTCGAATGAGGTAATTGCTCTCTGCACACGTGAATCAGAGTATCAGCCTGGAGAAGAAGTTGAAGAGCTACCTCCACTCAGCAGCGCTTTCCACAAAGAAACAGCAGTTGCAGAGAGACGTTCCAGGTACCAGTAATCAATCAAGATGAGGCCACTGGAAGCCAGTGTAGGCACCTGCTGCCGGAAAAGTGTTTCTGATCCGAGTCACGACACATGATGGAAGTGGCACCCTGTAGTGTCTTCCCAGGTATCCCCAGCACATCCTGATGAACTGCCGGTACACAATGTAACAATATTTTCTGCAAAAAATGTGTGGTTATGTGTAGTTGATTATCTAAAGGACATTCTTGCACCATATTCATCCACCCGGTCTCTACGATCACAGAACAGTAATCTCCTAAACATTCCTCGAACCAAATTAAGGACCATGGGAGACCGGGCATTCTGTGTGGCTGCCCCCCGCCTATGGAACTCCCTCCCTGACTACCTGAGAGCTCCACAATCACTGGTTGATTTTAAAAACGGCTTAAAGACCTTTCTTTTTAAGCAAGCCTACTCTGCCTCCACATGATTTTATCTTTGATCTTAGTTGATATTATTATTGATTTTACTTGATTTTATCACTTGTTTTTATTTTATCTTTGATTTTTGTTGCACTTTGTAGCACTTTGAGATTTTTGTTAATGAAAAATGTTATAAATTAAATTCATTATTATTATTATTATAGTTAATAAATATACAGGTATATGTTGATTTTTAGATAAATATTTGTTTATGGATATTTCTTAAATTGTGTAAAAAAGTTTCTTACGCATGTTGTTGTGAATGTTGAGTGTCATGGCTCATGTAGTGGTCTATGAAGGCCAAGTTCGCAATTCTTAGAACATCCAGACAACATGTTTCAAAGCTAGACAGGTAGGTCATGCATCTGACATCTTCTGCTTTTCGACTAATTTATTTAATCTCCTCTGGTATTTCTTGGCAGCATTTGCATTCTATAATGGTTGGCAATACCTGGCAATTTGTACAGGTACACCTGGAGAAATAAATACATTTACGTTTACATACATTTGCATTTACATTAACATTTACACTACTTTTTATATCCACACTACTGCCGATATATATATGATATTTTTACAAGCCTAATTGCATATGTCACTTTACCTCTATACCAATATCAAAGACCTCATACATATACCGTACTGTATACATAAACTTCATATGTCGATGTCAGAACCTTTATTTTATAGATATACAGATGGTCCCCGAGCACATCGACATACGAGGTTCCGGACTTACGAGCTGACTAACGAACAGTAAAGTTGTACAGAACATACAGAAAATAGAGAGTCAGAGTCAGAGAGTCTTTATTGTCATTTGCACCGCATGTGGTACATGTGATGAAAACGAGATTATGTACACGGGGTCCCAGTTACATCCAACAACAAATGCAAGAGAAAAACAGTAATAACATCTAGAATTAACTAAGAAAAACATCAACTAGTAATACACTAAGCCCTAATATAGTGGAAAAACATCATTATAAACAGCAGCACGAACATGAGTCTGTATGAGCAGATGGTCACAGATGAACACAGATGAACACAGCAACAAGAAAACAGATCAGCATCAGCATGATGTGATATTTTGCAGTGTTTATTTTTTTATTTTTATTTATTCATGAGTCTAACAGCCTCAGGGTAGAAGCTGTTCCTCAGTCTAGTGGTTCTACATTTGATGCTCCTCAACCTCCGTCCTGAGGGGAGTGGGGCAAAGAGTGAGTGTGCTGGGTGAGTGAGGTCTTTCATGATGCAGGTGGCTCTTTTCCTGCATCTGGAGGTGTAAATGTCTGTGATGGTGGGGAGACTGACTCCAACAGACTTCTGTGCAGCCTTCACCACTCTCTGTAGAGCTTTCCTCTCTTCAACTGTGCAGCCTCCATGCCACACGTTGATGCTGGAGCACAGGACGCTCTCCACTGCACACCTGTAGAACGAGGTGAGAACTGGGCTGCTCAGACCAGCTCGTCTCAGCCGTCTGAGGAAGTAGAGTCTCTGATGACCTTTCTTGATCAGGCTGGTGGTGTTGTTGCTCCAGCTGAGGTTATCATTCATGTGTACACCCAAGTATTTGTAGCTGGAGACCACTTCCACTGCAGACCCACCTATTTTCAGTGGGGCGTGGGTGTGTTTGTTCCTTCTGAAGTCCACAATCATCTCCTTTGTCTTCTTCACATTCATGTGAAGATTATTCTCTTTGCACCAGCTCTCCAGGTGTTCCACCTCCTGTCTGTAGCTGGACTCATCATTGTTTGTGATGCATCCCACCACCGCTGTATCATCTGCAAACTTAACAATATGACAGCCTGGAAGTGTGGCTGTACAATCATATGTGAGCAGAGTGAACAGAAGGGGGCTCAGCACACATCCTTGAGGAGAGCCAGTGCTGAGGGTTATGGTGGAGGAGGAGAAGTTGTGGATCTTCACGGACTGTGGTCTGTTTGTTAAGAAGTCTAGTACCCAGTTACAAATGGAGGGGCTTAGTCCAAGTGTAGATAGTTTGTCTATCAGAGTTTGGGGGATCATGGTGTTGAAGGCAGATGTGAAGTCCACAAAGAGCAGACAACACTGTACAACAAAATACAACACTGGTATGTGTTTTTAGATGAAAGTGTGTTAGCTAACCGCTTGTAAACAAGTTTCTGAGCATGTTTATGAACTAGTATGTACGTTTGTGTTGAAAAACAAGTGTTCGTAGTAGAGCTAGCATAAATTTTCCGATTTACGACCGAAAATCCGGACTTACGAGTGACACATGTTTCGTGTTCCGACATACGAATTTTCGTCTTACGAGATAGTCGTAGTAACGGAACTCGCTCGTAAGTCGGGGACCACCTGTACTTTTTATACTTTTATACTAATATGCTAAAACTCAGGACAGTATTACACTTTAATTATTTCATTTTATGCTTATGTTTATTAAATGTTTTAATGTTTCAATGGTTATTATTGCACCGAGGGAATGAGAGAAATGCAATTTCAATCCTGTGTATGTATGTCCTGTACATATTGCAGTTTTCACAATAAAGTTGACTTTGACTTTTGACTTTTTATAAACATGTTTTAGTTTATTTAGTAAAGAGTCATATATTTCTGAAGTTTTGTTTTTTATTAATAAATTAACAACAGAAACAAACAAAACAATGTCAAACAGACAGTGGGTTTAGTATCATTGCATTTTTTTAAAGGAGTAAATTGTGAATGTATCATTTGGATAAACTGTGTTAAAAATAATTTTATACATTTGTTTTTACTTATTATCATTACTAAAAACAGAAATTACATAATATTAATTTTTTAATGTAAATTATAAATATATGTTTATATAAGCTGTCAGATAAGAGAGCTTTAGTTTATTTACAGTGTAGAAATAACTACATTAAAATACTATTGTTTTGTCTTTTAATTGAATATAAAATATTTATATGATTAAACTAAAACTAGGGTGAATAGCAAATTTTGTTTTATTTTTATTATTACAGCTTACACCCTGCTGATCCAGCTAGTACAATGTAGCTCAGCAGTGATGTTTATTTAGACAGACTTTGGGTGAAATTCCATTTTTGCTATGATTAATGAGATGGTGCCTTTGTTGACGGCACACAGCCTACCGCTCCTGAGCTTTTTAATGTTGTTCGTGTTTTGCCTTTTTCCATCTATGATATATACTGTACTCGCTTCGGTCTATGATCCTCAACTCTTCTAAGTATCCAAGCATCGCTAATCAACGTACCGACTGCTGGTAAATATGGACATTTTAAGTCACCACCACCTTCCCTGGCGTCCGTTCCTGCCTACCTACGCCGCAGCACCAGTACGTTGCTACGCAACAAGCGCCGCAGAAGACGTGGACGGAGAGTGGGAGTCCTGGTCAGATTCAAAGAGCTTTGAACACATTCCGAGGGAGGCGGGGGACATAAGAGTCCGAGTGAGCCTCGATTGTCGAGGTGACTTATCGGAGCAGTGGCCACAAGGTTATTGGTGCCTGTCGTGGCGGCAACCCTCGAACCCGGTGGTGGACACCGGCGGTGAGGGATGCTGTCAAGCTGAAGAAGGAGTCCTATTGGGCCTTTTTGGCCTGTGGGACCCCGGAAGCAGTTGATGGGTACCGGCAGTCCAAACGGCTGAGGCAAAAACTCGGGCATGGGAGGAGTTCAGAGAGGCTATGGAGAATGACTTCCACACAGCTTCGAGACGATTCTGGTACACCATCCGGCGTCTCGGGAGGGAAAGCGGTACGCCACTAACACTATTTATAGTGGGGGTGGCGTGCTGCTGACCTAAACTCGGGATGTTGTGAGTCGGTGGGCAGAATACTTTGAAGACCTCCTCAATCTCACTGGCACGTCTTCCACTGAGGAAGCGGCGCCTGGGGACTTTGGGTCGGGCTCTCCAATCTCTGTTGCCGAGATCACCGAGGTGGTTAAAAAGTTCCTCGGTGGCAGGGCCCAAAGGGTGGATGAGATTCGCCCCGAGTTCCTTCGGGCTCTGGATGTTGTGGGGTTGTGTTGGCTTATGAGACTGCAATATTGCGTGGACATCGGGGGCAATTCCCCTGGATTGGCAGACTGGGGTGGTGGTTCCCCTATTCAAAAAGGGGGACCGTAGAGCGTGTTCAAACTATAGGGGGGATCATGCACTTAAGCCTCTCTATTCAGGGATTCTGGAGGGGAGTGTCCGTCGGATAGTCAAACCTCGGATTCAGGAGGAGCAGTGTGGTTTTCGTCCTGGTCGTGGAACACTGGATCAGCTCTACACCCTTAGCAGGGTCCTGGAGGGTGCGTGGGAGTTTGCCCAACCAGTTTACATGTGCTTTGTGGACTTGGAGAAGGCATTTGACCGCGTCCCTCGGGGGGCCCTGTGGGGGGTACTCCGGGAGTATGGGGTACCAAGCCCTTTGATATTGGCTGTTAGGTCCCTGTACGACCTGTGTCAGAGCTTGGTCCGCATTGCCAGCACGTAGCATAACATTTCTAAGCTAACTACGGTACAGTAGTAGAGACGCTAAACCATGAAAAAAAAAAAAAAACATTTCCAACACACACACACACAGTTATACTCTGACATTGTTCTGACATTGTTTCACAAAATGATTTATATAGAATATTTTGTTTACCAGACAAAAAGTGATCGGAGCACGACGTCTTCGAGGGAAGATCCTTACCCCAAAAATACACTACACGCGGTCCGTGTCCGCTCCGCTCCGCAGGTCGCAGCTGAGCGAGTCCAAAGTCCACTGCCTCCGCTCAGCTCAGGTCCGCATGGATGCGCCGCTCCAAGACGCATGCGCGGGAATTGTGAGATTGCGCGATAAATCAAGTGATAAATAATGAAGTCAGAACAAAACAATTCATTCGGTGGAAGAAGGAGAACAACAGTAAAGGCTGCCTTGATCTTCTCTCGTAAATAAGCGACAGGACATGGTTTGAGCAACAGGAAGTGATGTTTACATTTCAGAATAAAATACTTTTTTATTTATTTATTTCTTGTATTGCGTTATTAGGTGTAGTCATAGTCATAAATATAATAGTTTAGTCATAGAATAGTGATAAATGATAGTTTGACAGCATTTTTGTACAAATAAATCCGTATAGAGCTAGGATTAGTCCGCCCGTGGTGATTTTATTTTGTAAATACGGAAGTTGTGCTCGTTCCTTTTCCTGTTGGTGCGACGTAATCTTCAAAAGTTGACTCCGGCACAGCTCCGGCGTCCGGCAGAAATAGAAAAATTTCTAATTTTGACGGACTGCCGTCCGCTCGCCGCAGCTCACCGCCGCCGTGCGGAGCCAGTGTACTTTATCTCATTGATTATAATGGGTGCGTATTTGCTGCGGAGGTCGGACCGGAGTGGGGCGGAGCTGGAACGCGTGTAGTGTATTTTTGGCGTTAGCCAGGCTCAACAATGTTCTGCGAGCTTCTGCGATAGAGGTCCTTCACATTTCCTCATTTTTGGGATTAAGTGAAAACCGTGCTTTGCCCAAACGTCTACCTGGTGTAACATCCTCTAACCCAGCATGAAACAACCAAGAAAAAAAATAAACGAGAAAATTAACTACCGGTAAACAGCACTGTATCAGTACCTGCTGCTAGAGGCAGCTTTCAACATGGAGGACGCACCGGAAATGCCCTGATGCTACGTCACATGGAAACTATGTACAGGTGGTAACCGACATACGACGACATCGACTTACGAGGTTCCGAATTTACGAGCTATCATATTTAATTAATAAATCTAGTCGTTAACAACCGAGCGCTTCGAACGACCAAACCAAATTGCAAACCACCCCTCCACCCGTCAGTACTGGTGTAAAGCTAATTAGTTACGCACAATACTAGCTAGCTAAAATGCTTAAAAACAAACAACGCGCGTATCAGCTTATCTCCATTCAGCTCTAAACTGCAGGTACAGACAGCTCATCTCTCTTCCCCTCTCCCTCCCCCCACCCCGCTCTGAGCTGCCGGTGCGGGCTGCGTCTCCCCAGCTCTTAACTGTCGGAACAAACACGCACAGCTCAACTGTCTCTTGAGTTCCACAGTCGGTCCACAAGAGGTAGGTGATCAGAAACTGATCAGTCAGATAAATGAATCATTCCTGCAAGAACAGAGGAAGCTTAAACACCACAAGCTTCAGGGTTAGCTGATCACCTTGTTACAAGTTCTGGAAGTTATACTTCATTTAAAGGCAACATATATTTTGTTGTACGGTAAGTTTCATTTATGCCCAACAGATCTTAAAGGTCCACTGACATGATTTTTTTACTATTCATAAAATTGCTCAAAATATATATATTTTATCATTTAAATATGTTTGTTTTTGCAAACAAAATGATAAATCACTTTAATTTTGCTTTAAAAGTGATTTTGAACTTCAAGCCGTGTTTAATCATGGGAAATCCGATTACACTCGAACGCACCATATGTGATGTCACACTGGGCAGAGGGCTGTGGTGTCTTTAATAGCGGACAATTTAAAACTGGACGAATTTAGCAATCTATGTGAAGATTTGAGCTATTTGTCTTCATTTTGGGAAGCAGAAAATAGTTTGGGTGATGGAACAAGAAACAACAGGATCTAATTTAGGTCTGATGCTGTATCAGACTTCCTTCATGTCGAGATGCTCATACCTGCGCACTGTGACAAGCCCAGAGCTCTGCCCGGTGTGACATCACAGATGGTGTGTTCGCGTGTAATCGGATTTCCCATGATTAAACACGGCTTGAAGTTCAAAATCACTTAAAGCAAAATTAAAGTGATTTATCATTTTGTTTGCAAAAATGAACCTATTTAAATGATAAAATATATATATATTGAGCAATTTTATGAATAGTAAAAAAATCATGTCAGTGGACCTTTAAGCTTAATTTTATTTAGTTGTTTTGGGAAACTACACCTGCACTTTACCAGTAGTTTTTGTGGTGGATTTTGTTGATCTATATTTTGTGCGGACTAGTCAATCTAAATAACAGAAGGATCATTTTATTTTTATTTTTATACTTGGATACTGAATACTTTACTAAATAAAGTAATTTCAGTAAAAGTACCCCTTTTTGTTTTTAAAAAATTTATATAATAATGCAAAGAAACATGTTAAGTTAATTTAGTCAAATAAATAACTTTGATTTCTGTTTTTTTGTTTTGTTTTTAGTTATATCACGAAATTTATCATTATCGTCAGAATGCTCTGAAATATCACAATATAATACCCTGATGCATGCTCAATAATCCAGGTAGAAAAATCAAAAAAAGCTATAACTGGTCCTCTGGACATTCAAAAAACAAAACAAAAGCAAAAAAAAAATTGTAGAAACGTTTCGTCTTTCGTCCGAAAGACTTCCTCAGTCTGAGGTGCTGTGTTCAGCTCAGTCTTATAAATATCACCCTCTCACAGTGTTACACAACCAGTTGGCTGATGACAGGCGAAACCAGCTGCTCACATGATCAAAGAGGACCATCAGCCTAACGATGGATCGTTAGCACCCTGATGGTTGTTTGCTATTCACAGAGGGCTGAGTGATACTAGCAATAATGGTGTACCACAAGGCTCAGTTTTAGGACCCACTCTCTTTACAATCTACATAGCTAATGTAGGTCACTGCATCCCTGATGCATCCTTACATTTCTATGCTGATGATACAGTTGTTTATTGCCGAGCTAAAACAGTAGCTAAGGCTTTCCAGTTACTGCAATCCGCTTTTGACATCATCCAGTCAGATTTGTTCCGTCTCAAACTTGTCCTAAATGCTGATAAAACAAAAGGGATGTTTTTTTCAAATAGGAAGGCGGTTCCAGCAGATCCTCCTCTGATTTTATCTTCAAATGGTGTCCCTATTGAGTTTGTTGATTCCTATAAATATCTGGGTATCCTGATCGATTCACATCTCTCTTTTAAACTCCACGTGGAAAACCTAGTGAAGAAACTGAAAGTTAAACTGGGTTTCTTTTTCAGAAACAGATCATGTCTATCACTGAATGTTAGGAAACGCCTTGTATCTGTGACTTTCCTTCCCTCCATTGATTACGGTGACATTCTCTACATGAATGCTCCTACAAGCACCCTGCGGATGTTGGATGTTGTCTATCATGGTGCACTAAGATTCATAACTGGTTGTGATTATCGTACCCACCACTGCACCCTGTATTCACTGGTTAACTGGACATCATTAACCTCACGCAGACTCTTCCACTGGTACATTTTCATCTTTAAATCACTTCTTGGTCTGCTGCCCTCATACATCTCCTCCTACATGTCTTTGCGTGAGTGCAGCTACAGCGTGCGCTCTCAGGACATGATTACCTGCAGTGTTCCGTCAGTGAGGACTGAACTTGGAAAAAGGGCCTTCTCCTACTCCGCTCCTGCTTCATGGAATATCTTACAAAAAGATCTGAAGCTCTCGAACTTGACTTCTCTAAATGGTTTTCAGAATCTGTTGGAATCCTGGCAAAAACCAATGCAGATTTGTTCCTGTCTTTGATTTTATACATTGTTACGGCTGGCTCAGGCCGAACACATTAAATGGACAAAGGACACAAGAAGGCAGAATGTAAAAATAAAAAGCTTTATTGAAAACTGCCCGACTCCTCCCTCCAGGTGCGGAGTGCACCGTCTTCTGGCACAGGGCAACAAAAAGGGAGCAAAAATAGACAAAAGTTCAAATAAATGGTGGACAAGAGTGAGTCAGCCAAAAAGAATATAACGTCCCCAGCGTCGGCCCAACCCATAAAAACAGGGCCGTCGCAGCCTGTCTGGAGACGGACTACCTGACCAAAAGGGGACCCTAGGGGTAAAAGAAAAACGATATAACTGGACTACTGATCTCACTCTGTCATTAGGCCAACAAACAAAAACTCCAAACAGCTCCAAGCTCCAAACAGCTCCAAACTCCAAACAGCTCAAAAAGCTCCAAACAGCTCCAAGCTCAATAATGTTCCTGGTTAAACCAGCTTAAACTAACCACACAGGTCAGCATCCCTGATATCAATTATCATTAGCAGGATCCTAATGTCATCAATGCAGCCTTCAGCTACCCAGTGCACTAAGCACAACAAAAGTCAAATGATGAGCAAACATTCCTAAGTGCATCAAGCACAGTCAAACTCCACAAACAAATGAGCTGACACAAATGCAACTAGCAGTCAAGACCAAACATGAGCTAGTAGCCACTCTTTAAGTGCATCTAGCAGTCAAGACCAAACATGAGCTAGTAGCCACTCTTTAAGTGCATCTAGCAGTCAAGACCAAACATGAGCTAGTAGCCACTCTTTAAGTGCATCTAGCAGTCAAGACCAAACATGAGCTAGTAGTTACTCTTTAAGTGCATCTAGCACAGTCAGGACCAAACATGAGCAATCAGCTACTCACCAACAATCTTCTAGACAGAAGATCAAACTTCCTGACAGGGGCGGGCGGAGAACACCCCACAGTACCCAAACAGTACTCAAACAGTACCCAAACAGTACCCAAACAGTACCCAAACAGTACCCAAACAGTACTCAAACAGCTCAGCAATAAAGCAACCAAACTCTGAGCTCACAACACTCCGCATTCAAGCACTCTCACTGTGAAGTATATATAGGCGTGTCACTCAGGTCCTCCTGACTGAACACACAAACCTGATCATAATCAGACTAATTAACTAACAAAACATGACTGCAGTCAACATACACAAAAAACAGCAGGTGTCAGCATGGCAGCTTCCTCAGGATATGTAACATACATATACCTTATAATGTTTTGCTAGTTTTTTGATACTTTGTTAAAAAAAAAATATATATATATATATATTTTTTTTTTTTTCTCTCTTTTGTTTTCTATTGTTTATTGTTTGTTTGATTATTGTTTATTGTTTAAGGAAATTCTACCATTGCTGTTCATTGTTCTTTAGTTTTAGCAGGTCGCTTTCGTAAATGAGCCCATGAGGTTCAAAAGATTTACCTGACTAAATAAAGGTTGAATGAATGAATGAGGGAGACAGTTGAACCCGGAGGCCTCCACCCCTGTTTAATGATGGACGGTTTCTTTTCACAAAGATGGCCTCCTTTACTCCTTTCTCAAACCATCGTTCCTCTCTATCAAGGATGTGAACATCTTCATCCCTGAAAGAGTGACCGCTGGCCTGGTGAGTGTAGACCGCAGAGTCCTGACCTGATGATGATTACCACTCTGCCAAGTATGGAAAAGATATACATGGACAGAGTTATGAGGAAGGCAAACAAGATTATAGCAGACGACACACATCCCTTAAGATCTTCATTTGAGTTGCTTCCTTCAGGGCGAAGGTATGGCCTTCCTTTATTCTCAAGAAACAGAACAAAATTTTCTTTCATACCACAAGCAATTAAATCATTAAATAATACTAAGGTATCATGAATTACTGAGCTGAAACATCTTTGCTGTAATGATGGATGATGATGTCATGTATGTATGTATAAGTATGTCCTTTATGTCAATGCCTGCTGACAAATGTTGCAAATTAATTTCCCTAAGGGGACAAATAAATCTATATCTATCTATCTATCTATCTATCTATCTATCTATCTATCTATCTATCTATCTATCTATCTATCTATCTATCTATCTATCTATCTATCTATCTATCTATCTATCTATCTATCTGATGTTGATCTTCTGTGCTGGGCCATCCTTTTGGCCAGTGGCTGTTTAGTTTCCCCGATATAAGACTGATCACAGCCCTCCTGGCACTGAACAGCATACACAATATTACTCTGTTTGTGCTGGGGGACTGGATCTTTGGGATGAACCAGTCTTTGCCCATACTTCACATATGGGGAGCAATATTATATCTCCCCATATGTGAAGTAGGTTGACTGCAGACACAGTTTCAAGAGTTGACACAGTTGCTCTGTGGAAAGCGTGGTCCTGCTGTTCAGAGTGGTGTCTGATTTTAACCTTAAACAGACCACCTCTACTGCCTCATCAACAGGAATGCACGTAAAGAGTGATGTGACATCAAAAGAGACCATTGTTTCATCAGTCTCCATGATGACATCCCTCACCTTATCCACAAAGTCCATGGTGTTCTGTATGTGGTGTTCTGAGCTGCCAACTAAAGGGATGAGTACAGATGCCAGATATTTGGAAACATTGTAAGTGACCGAGTTAATCATGCTAACAATTGGTCTTAAAGGTACACCTTGTTTGTGGATTTTGGGTAAACCATACAGACTTGGCGTGGCCTCCCCTGGGTACAGTCTGTGGTACAGAATATTGTCAATAGCCTTGTCCTGCTTCAAAATTTTCAGGCAATCTATCAACTTCTTCTTGTAACCACTTCCTGGATCTCTTTTCAGCGGTTCATAAGTGGTTAAGTCACTAAGGAGTGACATAACTTTCTCATGATAGTCTTTCTGGTTCAAAATCACTGTGCACCTTCCTTTGTCTGCTGGGAGAATTATCATGTTTTTGTCTTTGCTAAGAGTGGTGAGTGCATCACTCTCTTCTCTAATGATGTTGGAAGGTGGTGGTTTAGCATTACTGAGACAGGCTGAAACTTTGACTCTGAGTTGTTCTGCTTCAAACTCTTTAATTTTGTTGTTACAGATGGCTGACTCAGTGGCTGTGATCATCTCCACCAGTGGAATTCTACTTGGTGCCACTGCAAAGTTTAGCCCCCTGGCAAGAATCTCTGTCGGCTGGGTGAGCTTTCTGTCAGATAAACGTTTCTACATTTCTACAATTTTTTTTGTTTTGTTTTGTTTTTTGAATGTCCAGAGGACCAGACTTAGCTTTTTTGGAGCGGTAAAGTTAGTTTTACGTTGGACATTCGAGCTCCGTGTCTTCAGTGGGGCACTCTTGTTCAATCCGAAGCAGGCAGCCTGACCCCAGCCAGCCGTGCCTAGTCTGCCCCACTCAGTCTGCCCGTCTCTGAGGAGGGGCAGACCGAGCGCGGCTGACCGAAATCAGATGGCCTGCTTCGGACTGAACAAGGAAAACACACCGCTGAAGCCACAGAGCTCAAATGTTTACCAAGAAGTTGCTAAACTTCATCG
Source organism: Garcialebias charrua (assembly GCA_038048925.1). Taxonomy (NCBI): domain Eukaryota; kingdom Metazoa; phylum Chordata; class Actinopteri; order Cyprinodontiformes; family Rivulidae; genus Garcialebias; species Garcialebias charrua. Next base: position 51,032 of record JBBPBX010010591.1, read on the forward strand.
TAATTTATGACCAACTGCTATCAGCTGTAGAAAATGAAGGATTTCGCAGCTTGATACTTGCAGCCAAGATATAGTTTACCCTCCAATTTATCAGTACAAAAGTAGACAATCATAAAAATCATATGACTTGAAAATTACAAGAAAATTATATTTAAAACTGAAACAAAATCAGCTACATTATAAAGCCATGTAAAATACTAAAAACGGGAACATGTCTGTGTTGGTTTATACCATGAACTTAGCAGATGTTTGAAGCCATTAAATTTTTTGTAAATTCATTCATTTAAAAGAAACAAAAACAAAACCATCAAAAAGGGGGAAAAAATGAATTAAAAGAGTGCAGAAAGAAAAAAATATTTACATCTGCTCCTTATTAAAAAATAAATAAATAAAATCATTTAAACAGTCACTTAAATTATTCACCTTAATATCCTCTTTAGAGCTAGGAATTAAAAAAACATGTTTTGTTGCCTTTTTTGACATACATGCATATTTATACAAATTGTAATTGAGAGGAGATTATTACAGCCTCATATAAAATCAATAATGATGATGATATCGGAAATTTATCGGTATCGGCCGATATCCAGATTTGGGGATCGGATCGAAAGTTTAAAAAAAGTGTATCAATGCATCCCTAATAAACTATAAACTCAAGTCTTAATGATTCACAGGGTAAAACTTCCAAACTTTACTTCCTCTGTAGCTACTCTCCAGAAAACACCACCTTCACACTTGCCGGAGAGACACACTTAGGCCCTGTACACACGTAGCCTGGTGTTTGAAAAACGAATATTTGCGCTAAAAAAAAATCTCTGTCCATACATGTTTGGATATTTAAAATGTTCGTCTACATGTGCCATTTATTTCACTACAGAGCGTTGTAAAGAGTATGCCCAACCCATAGGTGGCAGTGTAGTGGCAGTGTAGTGCAGTCACAACCCTTCAACTCAGCCGCGACTTCCTGTTATTTATTTATTTATTTCCTTTCGTTTGTGTGGACAGACTGCAAGGTTGAACTACTAAAATACCGTGTTGGAGTACAAAGTTAATAAAACGCAGGAAAATGTCGACTGGGAATCATGTCAGAGCAGGTATGTTGACTTTTTAGCGCTTTTTTTTCTCCGAGCATGTGACGTCAGCTCCAGCTGGAGCGGCAGAACCGGTTCTGCTGCTCCAGCTGGAGCATAAACCTCCGGTTCTGAAAGTCCACACGCAGACGCGAACGCGGAGAATTCTCAAATCTCCACTTTGGTCGGAGTTTTGTTATTATTCGTTTATAGTTACATCAACCGGAGTTCACGTGTGGATGAAATCAATCAATCAATCAATCAATCACCTTTATTTAACCAGGTAGAGCCCATTGAGATCGAGATCTCTTTTACAAGGGTGACCTGGTCAAGTGGTCAGCAGCACACGTCACATTGGCAATAGGCATTTGCACTTATCAAAAAGAAAATAAAGAAAACTACAATCACAGTAAACAGATGTTGACAGTTCAAAACCAACAGGATATGACAGATTTCTATATACATTATATACAAAACAAGCAGACAAAAAAAAACCAACAATGACATGTATATTGGATAAGTAGTGGTTAGAAACATCTGCAATGGTCAAGTTTCTTGATGACATTTTCTACTACGGTTGACATAAAGGATCCAGGAGAGATGAATGTTGATAGTTTCAGCTCTTTCTGTAAGTTGTTCCAGGCTGAGGGGACGGCGAAGGCCAAACCGCATGATAAACTGTTCGGTTTTACTGAAAAACGGCTACGTGTGTATAGGGCCTTATTTAGTCTTGCAAAAAGTGACGTTCTAAATGGTCTTTATAATCTTGAATGGTAATCCATTTAGGCCATTTAAAATGTATGAGAGCAAGCAAAAGAAGTGAAAGGGGGGAAGAGCCAAAGGAGACATAGTTAAAGTCAAGGTCATTCATAGCACCAAGGCTCTTCCACTTGATGCAACAGCTGGTGTCCATGTAAAGCTCTGGGCGTTAATAAAAAGTGACAATGCTGCCTGTGCAGTGTGTATTACTAATGTCTGACACCAGCCTGGCAGATGTGTTCTCCCTGCATTTGAGGGGAGTCAAGGTTAAAATAATTAAAAATGGGAGGCAATGCCTAAACACCCTTATATCATGTATGGTAATATGTAGCCTAGCCCTGCTGCACACACTCATTGGGGTAGCTCACTTACACATGCAGTGTGACCGCTATTTGTAAATCCAATATGGTCTGACATGATTAAATAAGGCAAAAACATAAGCTGCCTGACCAAATACAGTCACTCCAAGACCCCCACAAGTGAGTGTGTGAGAGAAAAAGGTAGAATTAAAAGATCTTGTTCAACCTTGAGAAAAAGGTAAACAAGGGAGCAACAACATACCACAGAACAGCACAAGAGCTACAGCAACTAAATGCTTCTGCAGATAAGTCAAGTGGTACAAAGGATACACAAAAACATGCATGGTGACTCACATGATGAGAAATAGGGTACCATGACCCATTAATCATCTTCAATCGCTTGTTCCTTTCTGGGTCTTTAGTGCCCATGTCCAGCAGTCACACTGTGAGATGTGGGTTACACACTGGACAGGTCTCCAGTCAATCACAGGAACACCCTGGACAAGTCTCCCGTCCATCACAGGGACACCTGGACAGGTCTCCAGTCCACCACAGAGACACCTGGACAGGTCTCCAGTCCATCACAGGGACACCTGGACAGGTCTCCAGTCCATCACAGGGACACCTGGACAGGTCTCCAGTCCATCACAGGGACACCTGGACAGGTCTCCAGTCCATCACAGGAGACACCTGGACAGGTCTCCAGTCCATCACAGGGACACCTGGACAGGTCTCCAGTCCATCACAGGGACACCTGGACAGGTCTCCAGTCCATCACAGGGACACCTGGACAGGTCTCCAGTCCATCACAGGGACACCTGGACAGGTCTCCAGTCCATCACAGGGACACCTGGACAGGTCTCCAGTCCATCACAGGGACACCTGGACAGGTCTCCAGTCCATCACAGGGACACCTGGACAGGTCTCCAGTCCATCACAGGGACACCTGGACAGGTCTCCAGTCCATCACAGGGACACCTGGACAGGTCTCCAGTCCATCACAGGGACACCCTGGACAAGTCTCCCGTCCATCACAGGGACACCTGGACAGGTCTCCAGTCCATCACAGGGACACAGAGACAAATGAGACAAACAACCATTTGCATTCTCACTATGACCTAGGTACAATTTAGCTTCCAATCAACCTAACATGCATGTTCTTGGTCTGTGGGAGGACAGTGGAGTATCCAGAAAAATCCCATACAGCACAAAGAGAACATGCAAACCCCACCAAGAAAGGTCCAAGGCCAGCAATCAAACTTGCAACCTTCTCACTGAAGCCGCTTACGCATTGGCCGGCCCTCCCCGGCTCTCCCAGCTTCTAACCCGGGTTCGGCGTCTTCGCATTTACCTTTTCCGCCCGGGATCCACCCTTGTTCTGGAACCATCTTCACCGTGGTTCTTATCGGGCCGAGCCCGACAGGGCTAGTTTCAGCTCTCATTTGATTCGTTGTTTGCAGCAGGGGCGGGACTCATTCAAACAACCTCAGCGCGAGGGTTGAATTTCATTCAAATTTAACTACAGAAACGAGAAACCCCTAAAACAATTGTTAGCTGAATTAGTGTTTCTGAGTTAAATTTTTGTTAATAACTGATCACAAATCAGCTTATGTTACAACGTAAATAACACGAAGCGCACACCCATTTCCGCCTTTCAGCGCGACCTGAATGTCATTAAACAGCATTAAACAATAACTAATATTGTCTAACTGTTGCGCGCAGCCAGGGTTTTAAAATATAACGAATAATCTCTAACTTTTACGTGCAGCTAAAATGTCAGGAGGAGTGATTGCTATATGGGCAAGTTAGACACCTGAAAAATCAGTCTGTTCGGATAGCTCAACGAGTTAATGCGTTAACGTTTTGACCGGGAGAAGTGGGTTCGCTTCCAGCCTGGGACAAAGTTATTTTACTTTTTTTTCCTTTTTATTCACATTTTCTTTTAAATAAAAAGGAGTTTGTTAGAGATTATTCGTTATATTTTAAAACCCTGGCTGCGCGCAACAGTTAGACAATATTAGTTATTGTTTAATGCTGTTTAATGACATTCAGGTCGCGCTGAAAGGCGGAAATGGGTGTGCGCTTCGTGTTATTTACGTTGTAACATAAGCTGATTTGTGATCAGTTATTAACAAAAATTAAACGCAGAAACACTAATATATATATATCCAGCTAACAATTTTTTTTTTGCCGAGTCTCCTCTCTTAAAACACGAACACTCCACCCACGTGAAGAGAGCACCCCACCCACTTCCAGAGAACTGCCCACCCACTTCAAGGCGGCTTTGCGGCAAATGCGTAATGAACGCGGGTGGCCCAGAGACACCCAGGGGAGCTCCGGGCCATTGAGGGCTGGCCAATGCGAAAACGGCTTGAGAGACAACAGCTCTACAAACTATGCCACCATACCACCCCCGACATAACCCCACTTCTTAGGATTCACTGACTAAACAAGAAACTACATATTGAAACCAACAATGAACAGGATCAGAGAGAAAAACTGTTGTAGAGGTAAATCCAATTACCGGTATTACTTTTGGAAAGTTTCATTAAAACTTATCCAGTGGATTATGGACTATTTTGCTAACAGACTGACAGGATTGAGATGAGTGATTAACTTCAAAGTTTTGAACACAGATCTCTCTGAGTGGGTATTGCTTTGACTAAAGTTGAGATCAGCTTCAGCTACTACGGCACCAAATTTTGGTTTAATACCTGTAAATATTTTGGCCACTATGATGGATTAGTTTGTGAACAGTGCCTGAGACATCACAGCACTGTTGTCTCACAGCGAGAAAGTCTTGGGTTCAAGCCCCTGATTAAGCCTTAGATCTTTCTGTTTGGAGTTTTCTCTGAGTACTTTGGTCTCCCCTTACAGTCCCAAAACATGAATGTTTGGGCTGCCTTCAGGCCTCCTTTGAAAAAGAGATCTGTGATTTCACTGGGACTTACCTGGTTAAATAAATGATCAAAAATAGATCTGAGCTGAAAATTTGAAGCCTTCACACTACGTGTCATCTATCCTGCTCAGAGCCGACAAACAGCATTTGTTAACTCAATATTACAATTTCAGTCGTGGCCAAAACAAGGCCTGACTGTTAAAAGTTCTTGGCCTTCAATAGTGTGGGGGTGGATTTTTAACATCTGAACTCATCAGTACAAGGAGTTCTTGAGGTTGAGAGAATGAGATAGCTTAGAGGAATTCATGCACACAGCACACCAGTGAGTCATCGAAGTGTTTCAGAGCCCAGCTGAGAGACAGAATGCGACTTCTGCCCTTGAGGTTCCCAAGGACATCATTTCAAAAGTGGATAAAACATTGTTCGATTTTATTTGGAAAAAAAAGGTTCATCTAATCCAAAAAAATGTAATGATAAATAAGCTGTGCTCTGGTGGGTTTAATGTATTAGACTTACAGACTCTAAACTCCTCCTTTAAAATTAAATGGATCAAAAGATATCTCTTAAATCCAAACTCTTTGTGGAACTTCATTTCAACACATGTATTTGAAGCATTGGGTGGTCTATCTTTTATTTTAAGGTGTAATTACAACATTGACAAAATTCCGATCAAACTCTCCAACTTCCACAAACAGCTGTTTTTGTGCTGGACTCTGGTTCACAAACACAATTTCTCTCCACACAAATACTATATCTGGAATAACAAAGACATTTGTTTTAAACATAAATCTATTTTCTTTAAAAATTGGTTTGACAGAGGAATAGTTCATGTACATCAGTTATTCAACAAAGATGGCAACACTTACTCTTACAGTGAATTTTTAACTACGTATAACTTTCCAGTACTACCAAAAGAATTTGCAATTGTCTTTGATGCAATTCCATCTGGTGTGAAAATGTTGATGTCAAATCCTGTACACAACAGCACAAACTATTTAACTGAAGAATTATTCATTGGTAACTCTGACCCTTTTTTAAGTGAAAAAACAAATAACAAATGTATTAGAGAATTAATAATTAGAGAAAGCATTAGTAAACCTGCTTCTATATTCTTCTGGGATAATTTATTTAATGATATCTGTTGGAAAGATGTTTGGTTGTTACCTAGAAAATACTTTATAACTAATAAGATTCGAGAAGTATCCCTAAAGATTCTGCATAAATGTTATCCTGTAAACTATATAATCTCCAAGTACCGTCCAAACGTAGACCCAATGTGTTCACTCTGCCACAGCTCTGAGGAGACCATCATCCATCTCTTCTGGGACTGTTCTCATACTCAGGTGTTCTGGAAAGACATTTTCATGTATGTAAATAGAAAGTTAGAAATTGACCTACCATTTGACGCTAAAATTATACTGTTTGGTTTCTTTTGTCCAAATATTTCAAGTAAGAAAGTTTTTGTTGTAAATTTAATACTACTCTTAGCCAAATTTTACATCCACAGTTGTAAATTCTCCTTGCTAAAACCTAGATTTATAGT
>JBBPBX010010592.1:0-10831 GCA_038048925.1 Garcialebias charrua
GACCACGAGGTGGCCAAGCCTCGAGTAGAGTGGGCACATACTCCAGAGGGCACCTGTTGACCTTTGTTACTGTATGCACTCTTAATGGCCTCGGTCACCCAGTGTGCGAGGCGTTGCTTTGACAGGGCCCTGCCAGTAGCTGGGATGGCAAAACATACAAACAGTTGGTTTGTTTTTCTCCAATCAGCTGTTTTTTCAGTGTAAGCACTTAAGGCCCTAACAGGGCAGAGTGCTCTCAGCCTTTTCTGTTCCTCAGTGAGGACAGGAGCAGGAGGAAATGAAGAGAGTTCAAAGTCCAGACTTCTGGGATTCAAAGTCAGGACCTTTGGGACGTATGCAGGATTAGGCCTTAGGGTGACCTTTGATCTGTCAGGGACAAACCTGGTACACATTGGGTGCACAGACAAAGCATGGAGGTTGCCCACACGTTTCGCCGAGCAAAGAGCCAGGAGCAAAGCTGTCTTATAAGATAGCAAATCTATCTTTATATCGCTTAATGGTTCAAATGGGGGCTCACAGAGAGCACTCAGGACCAATTGGAGATCCCAATCAGGGGTCAAGGTCCTGCTGGGAGGTCTCTTCCTCAGTACGCCCTTCATGAACCTTATCATGAGAGGGTGTGCACCGGGCGTCTTCCCCCCCAGCCCTCATGGCATGCTGAGATGGCTGACAAAAACACTTTAATTGTGGAAAAGGAGCACCTTTCTCCAGCAGGTCCTGTAGAAAGGTAAGAAGCTGGACCAGGTCACAGGAATAAGAAACAATATTCCTCTCCATGCACCAAGCTTCAAAACACACCATTTACGAGCATAGAGAGTCTGTATTGAAACTGCTCTCGCTCCCTGTATTGTGTTTACCACGTTGCTTGGGAGGCCTGAGGCCATCAGTTTGTTCCTCTCAACAACCAAGCTGAAGTTTGTCACAGTCCCGGGCATCAGCGAAGAGGCTGTTCTTGTTATTGAGGTAGCAATTCTCTGAAAAGGAGCAGATGTCCACGCTCCGGAATTAAGCACACCTCCAAGGGCCCTGGGCCCTGTGACCCCTTGGGGGCCAACTATATTAGGGAGGGGACCCTCCTGTAAATGTGTTCCCACACCACCTGAACCGGGGTTGTTGGGGGACAGGTTTAATGCATTGTCCCTGGTGGACAACCGTGGGCCAGAACGTTTGCTTTTTCTTCTTTTAGTGAGAGGCACGGCACGGAGGGAGTGCAAGTTCTGTATGCAAACAGACCTCCGGACTCCAGACCGCTCCATGGCCTGGTCTGGTTCACAAGCCTTCTGGCTCCACCATTACTCTGGAGCTGGTGACTCCAGGGAGCTGTGTCGGGCACGTTTTCTCTAAGGACGTGCTTTGACCAAGGTGGTGGTGACTCATACGCCCAGAAATACGGCAATCTGGACTCGTATTTGCAATATTATGACTGAGCTGCAAAGCTCCCGATGAGGGGATGCCATTCAAAGGCACAGCTGAGCTAGTGCGTTGAGCTCTGTCGCACAATGCAGGTTCACTGCTGGTGCACGACCTGCTGTCCGTACGGGATGAAAAGTTAGTTACAGTGTGAGGATCTAAAACTGCACGAAACACCCTTTCCTGCTCGGCACCTATAAGCTTGGCTGATGTCATTTACTCCAGGCCTTCTCGGGCATGAGGAAGAAGAATCTGATCCAGCCCAGGTACATTTCTTGCTTTGTAACAACATTTGTTTACAAAACCCGCAGCATCATTGCTGTCCCTTTTATCAGCATGAGAGTCTGGCTTGGGTCTGTGGGCTTTTGTTGTAGCCTTCCCGTTATCCATTGCTGACATCCGCTGAAAAACGTCTGGGGACCATAACGGTACATTGTCATGGTCACCAAGATCTGTTGGCACGCCCTCCGGGTGTGCGGACATGTTGTAGGCTTGTGGAATTTGTGTATTGTCGGCCCTCTGGGTTTCGACGGGGCGGGGGTTGAAAGACGTGGCCCCCCCTCACCTGGTCCCGTGAGAGCCGGTGTACCTGTTTGCTGATGCCTCTGGGTCTGTCTGTTGCAGACAGTCCTGCGGCGACATGCTGGGGCTTAGTGTTCTGAGCTAGTAATAATAATAATAATGAATTCAATTTATAACGCGCTTTTCATTAGTGAAAATCTCAAAGCGCTACACACATTGAATGCTACACACATTCATACACCGGTAGCGGCAGACTACCATGCAAGGTGCTTTCCAGTCCTACCGGGAGCAACTCGGGGTTAAGTGTCTTGCCCAAGGACACAACGACACATGGTGTGGGGAACCGGGATTCGAACCGCCAACCTTCCGATCGGGGGACGACTGCCATTACCACTACGCCACGGCCGCCCCATTGTACCCCATGAACCGCGAGGGAAGGAGGGTGACAGCTCCCACCCTTTATAGCGATTATATCAGAGGGAGCTGTGTTGTTGATGTTGCTGTTTTTTTTTTTTTTTTTTGAGTCAAGAAACAGGGTGAAACTGTTCTTAGTTTTTATTTGTGTTTTGTGTAACAACCTTTTTTACTTTATTTCACATACATCAGAACAGTCATGTTTTGTGCATACATCAAAGTCACCAGCTTTTTGTACTCTCTTACAAATAAAGTCTGGACATGTAAAATTTGGCCCCCGTACCACCTGGGCGGACGAGCCGGTAAAGCTGAGCAGAGGGCCCGTTTCATCAGGTTCGCTTCTGTCTCGTGTCCCGATTCACCAAGAGGTCCTCTGTTGGACCGCTTGGCGAGGTACAAACCTGTTCCTACTCCAGGAATGACCAGCTTGTGGTGGACCCGGTGGGGGTCTCTGCCGGTGCTCCCCCTCGTACGCCGGCTTCGTCTGTGGAGGAATATGTGTGGCTGAGTAGTGTAGAGGCTGCACGGGTCTGTTCCCAGCTGTTTCCCTGGGGGGGGTGGGAAGCTCTCCTGGGAATGCCTTCCCAGAGGGCCTCAGCCTGTTTACGCCTCTGTTCCAGCCTGGTCTGAATTCGGTCCAGGGCTCTTCCGAACAGTCCCGTCGGCTCTATCGAGTGGTGCATAAAATGAACCCGCTGACCCTCCGGGAGGTCTGTCAGAGTCATCCACAGATGACGTTGTACAATGACCACCTTAGCCATGCATCTGCCCTGTGCGATGGCAGCTGTCCCCATCATGCGGAGCACAAAGTCCGTTGCCCTGCAGGCTTCTTCCAGCACTTCTGTGGCAGCCTGTTTGTCTGTCGTCACCTGGAGCTCCTGTAGCTTTTCAGCCAGGTACGCCTGCATCATCGCGGACACATTCATCGCGCGCGCCGCGAGGCCCTGAGCCATGTAACATTTCTCGAGCTGAGTAGCTGAGGCTTGACAGGTTTTACTGGGCAAAGTCTGTTTTGTTCCAGAAAACCTGGGGGCCAAGTGGGATGCAAGCGTGTCCTCCATCTGTGGCACGTTGGCTATTCTTGCTGCTTCCATTCCAGCCACATCCAGGAACTGTGAGAGTGGGAGCAGCATGGAAACTCTGGGCTCAGTCCAGGTGCGAGTCAGCTCTGTGCGGAAATTCGTGAAGATAAGCATCCTGTGCCTTGTTGTAGACTGCTGCTTGGCATAAAAATAATTTCCTGCCAACCTGGTGACTTGTTGAACTTGGAGGTTCGGGCCAAGGGATCTGCAACGCGTCCGCCGCTCTGCGGCACAAGTTGAACGGAGGGGGATCGAGGTGTCAGTCTCCGGGAGCATTGGCGCCGGGTTGTGAGAGAGGTCCTCCTTCTCTCCGTTGTACTCGTCGGCTTCATCACCAGAAATTTCACCCGAGGCTGTTAGCGAGATCTCATCCGCGTTCATCATGCCTTGAGTGTCAAATTTGGCTGTCGAGTCCCCTATGGGAGCCACCAATTCTGGGCTGTCGCCCCATTCAACTCGAGTACTGCCCTCCAACTCCATGCTCTCGAGCTCTGGCATGGGAGCCTCAGTGAGGTCCGGGTCTGTTGGCGCCGCAGCTGCGCCCATGGCTTTGTCCACGAAGTCTACCCGGTGCCTCCTCACCGCCTCCAGCATCTGGTTGCAGTGTGGCCAGGAGTAGGGTGCGTCCAACGTAATTTTCACGTGCAACATTCCCAGGCAGACAGGACAGGCCTCGTGGGTATCTGTCGCCAAAAGGGGAAAAAAAACGCAACCGCTAGGGCAGGCGCGCGAGGTTGGGCTCGCCGTCCTGCTAGCCTTTTTCGTAAATCTTGGCTTTTGCTTTCCTTTCTCTGGAGCCATGTCCGAGAAAAAACAAGCAAGTCTTTTCAAAAGTCTTGTTTTTATTTTTTTATTTTTTTATTTTAGATTCTTTATTCATTTAAAATTTAAAAGCTCGTTTGTTCGAAACGTCTCCTCCGTCGTGTCTCCTCCGTCGCGTTGCTTTCGTTGGCTAGCCTGCTACGACTTTAGCAGGGTAGCGATGTGACGCAGTTAGCGCCGTCGAGCGAAGCAGTCTGCGGAGAGAAGAGAAGAAAACTTTGGGGTTGAGGAAAATTGTGCCGGACTAGCTTTCGCCAGCCCAGCAATACAGTACGCAGGAAAACTTATCTGTACGCTCAGTGTAGGGAGCAAGCTCACCTCTGGTCGAGCGATGAACAACAGAGAAGTCCCACAAAGAGAAGTTCAGGTTTAAGCGAGGTGAAGGGCAAAAAGAGAAAGTAGGATGGGCGTCCGCGTCTTAAGTACCCAGAGGGCGGGGTCTCTGGGGTGACACTGACGCTCCTGCCGTAAAGGCGTGAATGTATTCCTTCAGGTAATCGTGCGGGGGCGCAATTTCCCATAGCAATAGTGTTGCACCGAGAGACCTGACTGATAAGGGAACTGTTTTATTAATTTAGTCAGACGAGCAGATAGAGCTTGAACTTGATGGAGCAACGAGGAACAAGTTTACCAATAGGTGTCGAAGAAACTGGTCGCTAACAGTTACACTTGCACTTATAAGCAGTAACATTACTTATTTTTTTAAAATCAGACTCCCGCACGATAAAGGGCCACAACAGGACAAGAGCTCCTGCTCGCCCATGATCCCACTCAAAGAGTGAGAGAGACATTTTCAGTGGAGATATACTTAGATTTAAATAGAACCGAATAGAACAAAATTATTAGAGTGGTTCTTAACAATGGCGAAGCAACTTTAGTGCCAGTGCTAACAGTACAATTATGATTATAGACATAAGACAAGGATAGGATAGAAAAGGAGAAACATCTTTACAATTTGTATTTTGTTGGATGTAGCTGGGACCCTGTGTACATAGTTTTGTCCCACCACATGTATCACATGTGGTGTGTGAATGACAATAAAGACACCTTGATCTTGATATCATATGTTGATTCTTTAATTTTAATGCAGCTCCCTCTCATTGCTCAAATCTGCATCTCTCTACCAAGTAACTAAAATGTATTTGTAGAGGTTCTCAAGACATTTTTGTTTGAAATTCTCTCAGTAACTGATTCTTGATGTGTCAGTCTTTCAGACCATTTAATTGTTGCACTGCGGCTGATGAATCTTAATAATTTTCTCTTTTTTTTTCCTCCAAAGTTTTGTGTATTTGCAAAAAATGAATACCTAGGACTAAATTTTTCGTCACGTCTGCTTGATACGATATATGAAAAATTATCATGTCAGTGGGGCGGCTGTGGCTAAAGGCTGAGTTATACTTGCGCTTTGGTCCGCAAGCTGGAGCGCGCGTGCCGCGCGTACACTCAGCCGTGCGGTGAAATGCCTTCACAGTTTCGCCGCTGTGTTTATGGTTGACGCATGGCGGCGCATGGCGAAGTGCTGTTCTTTTACGTACCAGCAGGAGGCAGTACCCTCTAAAACCTGTGCATATGTTGCAAGAAAGGTGTAGAAGAAGAAATCTACCGTAGAAGAAGAACTGTTTGAAATCACACAACAAAAACAAATAGCTTTCCGCTCGCGTGCTGAACTGTTGTCTTTATTTGCGGTTTTAATGCATGGAGTCAGCGGAGGAGAAAGCGATCACGTGACTTTTGGCGAAAAAACAAAAGAAAAGTCCGACTCCAGATCAGGAATGAAGGAGAATTCAATACATTTGTGTCACAAAACATTCCTCCATGCGTCGCGACGCCGTCTCCACGACCACAGCGGCGCAGACAGCTGCAGGCTCCGGCGTGAAGAGGGTGAAGGCTGTCGGTGGGGACCTGTCAATCAAATCGTAGCACCCACGGCGCGCGCACTAGGCTTGCAGAGTTTCAAAAATTCAGAGGTTCTCGTTGTTAACACACTAATCCCACGCGCGGGGCCAACGCGCAGGGGCGGGGACTGCAATATTGCGTCACTTTTGGCACGAGCACCCTTGCGCGCTGCGCGACACATCAACTATAAATCTAGCTTAAGTGGTTAGAGCAGTCGTCTTCCAATGCAAGAGTTGAGCGTTCTATTCCACCAGCAGTCACATGTCAAAGTGTCCCTTGGCAAAACACTGAACCCCTCATTGCCTCCGATGTGTGTCCCATCGATGTATGAATGTGATAAAGCACTGATTAGTCTTTGTATAGATCTGGTAAAGTGCTGTGTGAATGGGTAAATGAGGAAACAGGTTGTAGTTTAAAACACTTTGAGTGTCTTGATAAGGTAGAAAGGTGCTATATAAGTACTGTACAGTCCATTTACCATTTACTAGTCAATGCAAGGCCATTGCTGGAACCAATGTTCCCTCTAATTTTTCATGTGTCTGGGCATATACATAAGCTCTCTGAGCGCACACTGAGGACCACTATGAGCAACATCAGGATGTGCGCACTATGGCCACACACCTGTTATAAATCTGGGATCATAGAAAGTTACATGGCTTACCATATTTTCCGGTGTATAGGTCGCACCTTTTTATGTTTTTTTTCCAAGGCCTGCGACCTATTTATGGCTTGTTATCACTTTCGGCTAAACAAATTTTTTAATCCAGCTCATTTCACAATTACGTTAATTTATTAAGGAAAAGTTCAGCTCAGAAACATATTTGCTATAATTTTTATCAAACAAATAATTGTTTTTAAGTGTTAATCTTCTTAAAAGCCTTGCTGTGTGCTCCTGTGGCAGACATTTGCAGCAGAGCTAAACGTAGGTGCGATCTATACACCGGTGCAACCTATCTATGGATTTTTCCAATCTATTGGTGATAATTGGACAATGCGACCTATACACCGGTGCAACCTATACACCATGAAATATGGTATTAAAATAATCAGATTACAGCAGCAACTTCCATGAGTTTGCTTTTAATATAAGTGATTTTGCAGCTCCCAGCTGAATGCATGCAGCTCAAAAACCAGTTTTATTTAACTACAGACTTTATTATTTTATTTGAATTGGACGTTTTAACCCTTTAACTTTATTTATTCATGTTCCTTGGAGGGAAAATCAACCTTCTTAATTAAACTGTCAGCCTCAAATAAATATACAGTATCTAATTTAGATGATTTATAGGGTTTTTGTTTAAAATCTCCACATTACTGTATTATTTATTTATTGACAAAATATTTATTTTACTGCAAGTTTAAAAAAAGTGTATTTTCCTCCTTGGTCCCTGGGTCAACATCTGCAGAGCTCAGAAACTGATGCTTGGTTCTGGACCTGCTCCTCTGCACACCTGGCCTGGTTCTGCTCTTCCTCTTTATCACGTGACTTTATCGTGCACTGACCTCCATTCAACGTCTGCATCTTTTTCTTATTTTTCCTGCAGATTTGGTGCTTGACAAATAACTTCCTCCTTCAGAAAGGACGGGGATTGTTTGTGTTCAGCGGTGTGTGTGTGCGTGTGTATGTGTGTGTGCGCGCGAGTGTGCAGCTTCTCGCTGTAACGCGCTTGATATTTGAATTTATTCAGATAAAAGACGTGGTGTGGATTATTGATCATAACTCTGATTTTACTTGACCTAACAACGGGATTTAAAATCTGTAGTTTTGACACTAATTGACCCATGTACCTGTCCCGGTGTGACAAACTCCTTCTGCACAATCTGACTGTGAAGCCGCATACACACATGCTTGCTGTTCTAAGACCCGCCTTCCTGTTAGTGATTGGTCAAAACAATGTGAGCTTCAATGTGATTGGATGTAATTGCTGTCAATCAATCATTTTAAGTTGAGGCGGACCAGTGGGCTGACCATATTTGGATGCACGCAAAGATTTTATTGTGCGCTGAGAATGTGCGGGCAGTGCGCAATTGCGCACGTGCATAGCTTAGAGGGAACATTGGGTGGAACAATAACCGCAATTCAATTGAATTAAATTCAGTTTATTTACCGTATATAGTGTCAAGTCACAACAGAAGTTACCTAAGGGCACTGGACAGAAACATTCACATACATTAAAAAAACTATCAGTAACACTATTTATCTAAAGAAGGAAGGAAACCAGCAGACTGCATTGAGTCTTCACTTTGTCGCAGTCTCCCATCTTGAGCTAGCACAAAGGCAACAGTGGAATGGGAAAAACTCCCTCATAATAGTAAGAAACCTCCAGCAGAACCTAGCTCAGGACAAGCGGCCATCTTCTTCGACCAGCAATAACCAATAATAAAATGGTTGTTTAAGTCACATGAATATCTAATTATCCTATCCATTTTAGGAGTTGACTTATTAGGGCTCTTTTCACGTTTAAGATGTGTAGCCACAAGATCAATGTGGAGCATTTTACTCTCATGAATCAATTTGTGAATGATTGTGAAACCACCTGTCATCAAATGTGCTTTATAGGTGTTGGCTAGGTACCATAGTATCTGACCCTTCTATAAATATTTTCTGTTCAATATAAACTGATTTTTATTTCTCTTTAGAACATCTTATTGTTACCAAAGTAAATTGTATTTGTTTTTATGTTGGGTTCTGATGTCCTAGGTCAAAGGTGTCAAACCCACTTACAAAAGGTGGGCAAAATTAAAACCTTTTTCAAACTAAGGGCCAATTTCAGAAAATACATTAACTCAAATCAGATACCAAACATCTTTTCTTGGTCACATTTTCCTAAACCAGAGTTTGATTGTTCTCATTTGATGTTCTCTGTTCTTTCAACAACATAATCAAAGATTACTGAACAAATTCAAGTATTTTAGGTTTGACATATTGTCTTGGGGACCAGATAAGATGTCAGCAAGGGTCACATTTGGCCCCCGGGGCTTGAGTTTGACACACATGTCCTAGGTGATTGAGAAACTGCACAAACCTAGAAAATATTTACTCCCTAAATTTAAAACCAGTGTTGTCTCTTTGCCTAGCTACATTAAACTCTAACAGTAATTTTGGTCTGGATATTAAGTGTTCTGTACTTTGGAGCTTTGGTCTAGCCTTGTTTATTATTGTTTAGCTGTTGCTCAAGGTAGTGTTTTCTCTTGATGCACAGATAAACCACTTTATGGATGCAGTGATGAAGTACCGGCATGTTTACCTGAAGAGACTTTTAATGTGTGGTGGTATTTAGATTGTTTTTTTAGTAATTTAGTTTTAATATGCCTTCCTTGTTTTCCAGTTACATCTGTAGTCCTTCTGTGTACTATGTCATCCTCCCAAAATAGTTCTCTGCCCTCCGCCGTTCACCCTTACCTCTTTGCATTCGGTCATCTCTCCATCTCCACCCTGTTCTCCCCAAGGGCATCCATGTTCTCCTTGTTCCCTGATGATAATTGCAACTGAGCAGGATGGTGATTCTATTTCAGGAATTTTGAAATAATTCCTTCTATTTAACACATGAATGTGTTCAGCGTTGGCAAAGGAGCACGTTGCTACCAAAACTGAAATCAGATCTGCTGAAACAGAGAGACTGTTGCCATGGAAAATTGAAGTAACACTGCTCTGAGCAGCTGCCATGCATTAATGAGTAAGATTTTTTTTTGAGTGAGAAAAAGTAGTGAGGTTGAAAAGGTAAAATGATGGAAAGGAGAATGATGGTAGGAAGCAAAGAAGGGGAAAAAAGAGCACAAAAAAAGATTGAAGGCAGGGGAAAGTAAAAGACAGAGTGGAGAATCAAATGCACTACATGTTTGGTGTGGTTCAGATTGAGTGTCCAGATGGTTTCCATGAAAAAGGATCTGACCCTTTGCTGGAGTGCCTTGTGCAGGCCTATTACTTCACCCTGAGCCTTTCCCCTTCATCATCCCTCTTTTCAACACTTCTCCATCATTGTCTTTGAGATCCAACAAGTTCCAAATCATTTGCTATGACGAGTCATCTTTTTGAACAGTCGCCTGTATGTTGACTTCAACATTTGATTGTCTTTTCCCAACGACTGACATTGGAACTCTCGTTCAGACTTTGTCAAATATTTTTGTCACTTCAATCCTAATTTTACTCAGGTTTCTGTTCTGGAGTTATCTGCATTCATTTATTGTGATAAAACTTGGTTATCTAATTATGAAAATGAACGTTGATCACACTCGCTGACAAAAAATATATGAACACCTCACGCTATTTTATCATGTTTTTACCGACAATACCCCAACTGAGATGCCAAGGTAAATGTCAGTGCATCTTATACACAGCAGGTTGTGTGTGTGCTTGTGCAAAGTACTATCAAAGATTGATAGTACCTACTAAAACTTATTTGACAACAACAGGTACACTGATTGATACATGTACAGTACCGGTATATTGAATGCTTTTCAGGGCTTTCCAGTCTTGTAGGTTTGCGAGTTTAGCAATTCAAATTGGTGAAATTGTACTTTCTAGACAAGAATGTTCATGCTCATCAATCCAGGTACCAAATCCAATAATTCTCAGTCGGGTCATCTGGACAGTTTATTTTTTATAGAAACGTTTCACCCTCCATCTGGAGGGCATCATCAGTCAGAGAAGTTCCAGCAAACTGTACTTTCTATATGTATATACT
>JBBPBX010010592.1:10946-23992 GCA_038048925.1 Garcialebias charrua
TATGGACTATGGAAAAGTGAAAGAAAGTGGTTTTCTTTAACAAACTATTTTTTATTTAAATACCCTGTAAGTTTGTGTGTTCATGTGCGTACACGTGCCTATACAATTGTGTTTAATATTAAGGCAAATCTGCATTTCATTCCACAATTCTGAGTAAGCTACTCATGCATGATATTTGGTAACTTTATTCTTTCAGAGCAGGAAAAAAAAATCCTTGCATGGGAATAAACACAAACTAAATGACAAAGAAGTAGGTTTGCATGATGTGGCATTATTTATTACTAACAGAAGTAGCTTTTTGTGGTACTACTATAAAATTGAGCAATAGTACATGATTCCTTCCTTCCCCGTCTGTTTTTAAATCTCTTCTTAAAACCCATCTCTTCTCCCTGGCCTATGACACCATCTGCAATGTTGACTTTTAATAATTTTAGTCGCTTGTTTTATCTGATTGTATGATTTCTCAACTTTTATTATGTGACTCTTATTTATTTTAATCATTTTATTACCTGATTGTGATTGTTTTGTTGTGTGTACACAGCACTTTGGTCCTGTAGGTGTTTAAAGTGCTCTATAAATAAAGCTGGTATGGTATGGTATGGTATGATTAACTTGAGGTAGTTGAAGCCTGCTCCTTTTTGAACATTAATGAAGGCCATGCAGATATTTCTCTGCAACAATACTCTCTGATGTCAGCAACTTCTTTAATATAGATGAGGTGTGCTGGAACTGCAGATATTGTTCAGAAATGGCTGTGGGGTCATAAGAAAAGGTTTATTATAACAGCTTGACCAGTGGGTGTTGCTATCTTTTTCTGAATGATAATTTGTAGGATGGGCTGGAAAAACATGTCTGGCTCATGAAGACCATACTTTGTAAGCTGGAGGACATGAAGGATTTGCTACTGTTGAGTTGGAGCTTTTTTCCTTTTGGATAACTCCAGAGTTCATGTGGCAATGTTGGACCTATGTTCAAATGACAGTGGAACACTAAGCAATGACTTGCTTTTTGTGAAAAGAACAGTTAAGCTGTGTTACAGCTTCCTTCCTTCCATTGTTTAACACAAATTACAGCAAAAAAATCACATTATTGTTGTGCAGAACATGTTACCTCTTCATGAATCTCTACACTAAAGGAAAAGTAAAATATTTTAGTCATTGAATGTAATTAAGATAATTACCAATAAAGTGGATGTTCTCTTGCGATGAAATCATTTATCTTGCATTGCCTGATCTTAACTAGGACCCAGTGATGTAATAATAGATGTCTTTTAATCCAGTGAGAACTCTGAGTTTGTGGATGTATGCCTGCACTGATGCACATGTTGATGAGTGTGCTAATGTCCATGTGTGGCCACAAATCCCATTCCATTATCTCCCATTGAGTCAATACACTGATGACCTCAGTCATTATAGAAACACACACACATGACCCTCTTAACACTGCACTGGAGGAAAAAAAAAATGCTTATCAAGATTCCCTCGTGTCTGTAACTTCTTGAATCTCAAATACTTGGAATTGACAGTGAATAGTGAAATAATTCCTTATACACCCCTGCATTTTGTTCCCATTATTAGAAACTAACATTTCTTTGATCACAATGTTATAAAATGGTTACATAGCAATAATGACTAGTTCAAACTCTCGTTTTTTGGAATGTTTCTTTAAAAAAAATACTCTGGAATATGATTAGATTGTCTGAGTATTTGCCCTTTTTCATCAGGACAGAAGAAGAAATTATGCCAAACTATTGGTTGAATCGCATCAGTTGGGAGTTCAGTTCAGTTCGGACTGCGTCATATGGTCACAGCACATAAATCAGTAGTGGTGAAAAATGGCCAGAGTTAGCCCATACACCTTTTTGCATCTGCAGTCTGTCACCATTTGATCCAAACAGGCCTGTATCACACACAGTATCACATAATCCCAGCCACCTTTACTCTCTTCAGACAGCGCAAAGCCAAGTTTTCTGGCAACATTGCTACTAAAGTTTAGCCAAACCAAGCGTCTTTTTGTTGTCTCGCCAAATATTAGTCCCACTGGCTTTGCCTGTGGAAGCTTGTCCATCTAACTAATTTCAGTGTTGATATTTAATAATCCACTTTGTTCCCAAGTAGCTGTCTCTTTCGCAACGAAAAGTTCCCACCCAATAAATCAA
The DNA here is from genome assembly GCA_038048925.1 of Garcialebias charrua. Taxonomy (NCBI): domain Eukaryota; kingdom Metazoa; phylum Chordata; class Actinopteri; order Cyprinodontiformes; family Rivulidae; genus Garcialebias; species Garcialebias charrua. Next base: position 13,105 of record JBBPBX010010592.1, read on the forward strand.
TAGTCCTGCTCAGCTGAATAACAGCTGCTACATCGGAGCACGTCCATTCAAGACCAGCTTCTTCAAGTCCATTTTCAGTCTCAGTTTGGTGTGGTCACCCCGTCAGACCCTGTCTGTAGTGGCTCACCAAGCTTGGGTGGTGGAAGACAGGGGTTGTTTGAGAGAGAAGGTGGGAGTAGGTGAGAAAGCCTGGCCAGCCGCTCTCCTAGGGCCACTGTTGGATCAATAAACGCAGCGATCAAAGTTGCAATTAACCCACCGCGCTAACACAAACAGCTGGGCCAGCAGAAACAAACAAAGCCTTCATGTCACCTAAAGCGTTTATTTTTGCAGATTTCCACCTCGGCCCGGGAGACCTCCAGAGCTTGTCAGCTTCTGTAAGCAGTGTTAGAAGAGAGGAATGCATGGCCACAGGGATGGCTGGCTGCCTGGCTATACTGCTTTGCCAGGCCACGAGCTTATTGCTTGTGGTGGCATGTGGGTGAGACCAAGCTTATCTGTTGTCAAGACGCATCATGCCTAAATGTTTTTCTCATGGACAATGGAATGGAAAGCTGCTTTCTGAGGTTACGGCCAAAACCTTGTGTACACGTGTGCACCACAATACACATCTGAATGGTGTCATCTTCAGGTATACACATTAATCATGCTAATTTACACAGAGAAACTGTTTACACTATTTTCTCTATTCCAAACGTGTTTTTGGACAAAGCAGAAAATGCAGGAAGATGTAAAAAAGGAAAAGGAGCACAAGGGTAACAGTGGGTGGGTTGAGTTGGGGGTTGGTTTCTGAACCTTCAGTTCATTCAACCGGCCACTTAGGAAACACAGTGTCCTGTCTGGTGCATGGACAGGAAGATTACATTTGGAGTGGTATCAGGTTTGTAAAACAAAAGGATGTGTTTTCCGTTTGCTGCCGATCTCTCCACTGAGGCTTTTGCGCTCCAGAGTTGCAAATGTTTTCACTGGGGATGCTGGGAGGGTGTTTCTAATTTCCTATCCTCTATCTCTTGGTGATTTCCTGTGTGTCATGTTTTGCTTATTGTGTGAAGAGAATGAGAGAAAAATGTGTGCTTCCCAAGCTGTGGGGTCTCTCTACAGAGAGGTGATCTTGACCTATAGAGTTCATGCTCTGCAAAGGTGGGACATCCAAAGTTCTCTTCCCTGCTGTGATATGAAAACAATAAGTCTAAGAGCGGATATGCCCACAGCGCCACAGAACAAATGTCACACATGCACTTTGCTGCCTGGGTTCAGTTTGACAATGTTTTAAAAGAAGTTTACACTAGATTTTACATATTTTGTCAGATTGAAATGACCTGAGAGTAATTGCTCAGGAAGAAAAAAAGGCAACTGCAAAGATAATCACATTTTATTTTTTTACTTTCAGTTAGTGAGAGGCGCATCAACTGATTTGCAGAATGGAGAACTGTACAGTTTCTAATAGTTTATTCTTAATCAGAGGATTTGTTATAGATGAACTGCACATCTTTTGTATAAAGGCTAGGTCTTTTTGTCTTATCATTTGCCAATTGAGACAAGAATCATTCAGCCATAGTTCTTAGACTTACTACCTAAAGGTAGATTAATCTCTGCAGTTCTAAGTTGCTATGCAGAGTTTAAAAAAAAAAAAAGTATGTCCTCAATCTAACTCACTGTTCCGTGATTTACTGGTAAGGCCTAGCAGATTCAAAGAGTCTCGTGTGCTTATAGGCCATTTATAGCTTCTTCCTTGTAAAGTCTAAGTATGTTTGTCCTTCAGTTTTCCCTCTATTATAATCTGTTCTGTTGGAAACAGATGAACAGTCTTCACAAAGACTTGAGCGAAATCCATGCACAAGACCGAAGGCAGACACTCAAAGTACCGGATGCTTTTTGTGGGTATTTTTCGTGAATAATTTAAGACTGAGTTGACATGTGGCTCTTTTCTGAACACTATCTGATGTTGCAGAGGAGTGACCAAGAATCAGTTCTGAGTAGGACATGCCACAAAAAAAGGAGAGAAGTTGCACATTCAGAGCTCTGTGAACTGACGCCAGGCAGGGATGAGAAGGAACAAAGTGACAGTCTGTAGGCATTTTATCATTTTTTCCTAATACAGTCCTAATGGATGCAGCAAGTTTAGAAAAGCAACATGTTTTTAGCTTTTAGCTTCAATTTCTACTGTGTGGTTTCTGAATCCTCTTTGAATCCCAAAATAACTATTTATTTATTTATTTATATACAAGGTATTTATCAGTTAGATTTTTTATCATGAAAATACCATTTCATATTTTTCTTCAAATGTTTGATTTTAATCTCTATTTTTTTCCCCTACTGGGTGAGCCTAGTACTGTATATCAACATAAGGAATAACTCCTATTGAATAAATACATCAGTCCACACCTGCCTCCACCCTCATCTGCCCCACTCTGGGCCCTTGAGCAAGGCCTTTAACCCCCACCATCTGCTCCCCCGGACACCCTAGCTCTCTGCTTCACACAGAGGGCTGTGGTAGCTTGTTGGTCTGTGATTGTGTCAGGAAGGGCATCCGGTGTAAAAAATAATTGCCAAGTCTTCGTTTGAGATACTTCCCTGTGGCGACCCCAGAAGAAGGGAGCAGCTGAGAGAAGAAAAAAAAACAAAGCACAAAAAAACTATTAAATAAATTACTCGAAAATATCTAAAACATTTAACTTTTGGTTCATGAGAATTATTATTATGTAATATATAATGATTAAAGGAGCTGTATGCAACTTTTCTAACAATATATTTTTAACATATTTCTTCACTCTGTCACTACCTCCTGACATACTGATTTTAGACAAGTAATCTCTGAAAAAAACTATTGTCCCCTTGCTTCTCTAAAAGCATTTCTAAAAAGCCACAGTGACCCGCCGTTAACCAGCCAATAAAAACAGAGCTTGAATTTGAATCAGCCAATAAAAACAGAGCTTGAATTTGAATTTCAGCAGAGCCTGGGTAACAGAGCCATATATGGCTCTGAGGGGGAGGGACCAGAAACGTGTATCTGTTCAAAATTTTCCCTAAGTTTCAGCGTGTTCCAGAAATTACATACTGAACCTTTAATATAAATACATTTTAATCATTATATAATTGTTTATTTATATACATATATTATTAAAACGTGACTGTCAGTGTACATAGTGAGACTTGATTCTAGGGATTATGTTTCATTATATTCACTCTTGTTTTTTATGCTTGTTCTTTTTGATGAATACTGACTGTGCCCTATCAAATAATTGACACACATAAGAAAAGTTCTCGCCCAGTTACAAAAAGAAAAGAAAAAGCTTCTGTTAATGTGCACCCTGACAAAGGAATGCTTTTAAACCCAAAATGCCTAAAGTGTCATACCACAACTTCCTATAACTCCAAATAAATGGAGGTTTCTCTGACTGTTGAACAGCAGCCTTCTCACTGTGCGTCATGTTGGCGAGTCAGTTGATGGCCAGGTGCAGCGGTGTGTGGAACTGAACTAAGCTGTGTTTGTAGAGTCAGTTATTACAGGTGCCAGGGAGGGGATTCAGGTGCATTAGCTTCAGGCTGAGAAGGTTTGTACTTTGCTTATTTTCTTCAACATTTTTCCAGACTGAATCTAGTTTTCTTAAACTGACTGACCGTGTTCTTTTTTTCTTTACATGGGAATATAATCTTTGCTCGTGTGTATGTTCGGTTTTGCATGTGCTCTTGTGAAAATCCCTGAGCATGTGTGTGCACATTAATAAATGAGGACTTATGTGACTGTTTCATAGTTACAATACAACACACAAAGCCTCATGAGTGTTTGATTACCTTCACTGTTTTCATTCTTTAAACTAATGTCTTTAATTAATAATTTAAGTATATTGTTAGGGTGTTGCGAGTGATCCACCCTGTCCTTGAATATAAATGCGGGCACAGTGCCACGTTGTCAATCAGTGTTTTTCCTGAATGAATCCGTCATCATACTGAGTAGGAAACTGAGGTAGATGTCCCTCACAGCTGACGGTTGACTCCATTTGTTATGTTAAAGATTTTATTTCACTTTGACAGGACATGAAGTCATTGGACAAAAGAAGTGAACAATTATGTTTCTTTGACTTCTCTTTTCCCCTCTGAACTTGTGTAATTACATGGATCCTATTTGAGCACACCTGCCATTTTGGGATCCTGGCCAGCTGTAGAATTGAACCCACATCTGTATTTCAATCCTATTCTGACAAAGTTCATCCTTAGTTTGCCATTTGGTAATCACAAATGAATGTTTACCTTGCTAAAACGGGGATCGCTCACGTGTTCACACAGCGCTGCATGGCTCCTTTCTGTATGTATTATTTATTGTGCCCGAGTCTTTTCCAAGGCTGCCTGTCATTTTTTTATTCCACATTACCATGAAGACATCAGAGGTTAAAGTTACGTAATAAATATTCCATATTGCAATTTTTTTCTTTTTTGGCTTTCAGATGTTTTTCTGCCCAATTCTATTTTTAATTTCATTTCAGATTTTTTTTCCTTTTGCTACATTTGGAAAAGTTGCCGTTGCACACGTCTACACCAACAGAAAATACATTTCCACTATGCTGTTATGAATTTTAAAAAAAAAACCTTCACAGAGCCTTGTGAGTACGTAGCTTAAGAATATATTTAATAACTGCAATCATGTCACGCACGCGCACATTCTTGTAAAAAAAAAGGGGGGGGGGTCTTTGCATTGAATTTTATTCATGTTCTATAGCCTAACCCTGACCCTTATGCTAAACCTAACCATTACTAGTACATGGCTATCCCTAACCCATCAGCATTTCACACCATAGTCCGAAATCTAACCCCTACCCCCCCAACGAGACTTCTTCTTATGAGGACCTGGCTTTGGTCCCCATAAAGAGCAGTTAGTCCACAGTCCGTGAAGATTATCAACTTCTCCTCCTCCACCATAACCCTCAGCACTGGCTCTCCTCAAGGATGTGTGCTGAGCCCCCTTCTGTTCACTCTGCTCACATATGATTGTACAGCCACACTTCCAGGCTGTCATATTGTTAAGTTTGCAGATGATACAGCGGTGGTGGGATGCATCACAAACAATGATGAGTCCAGCTACAGACAGGAGGTGGAACACCTGGAGAGCTGGTGCAAAGAGAATAATCTTCACATGAATGTGAAGAAGACAAAGGAGATGATTGTGGACTTCAGAAGGAACAAACACACCCACGCCCCACTGAAAATAGGTGGATCTGCAGTGGAAGTGGTCTCCAGCTACAAATACTTGGGTGTACACTTGAATGATAACCTCAGCTGGAGCAACAACACCACCAGCCTGATCAAGAAAGGTCATCAGAGACTCTACTTCCTCAGACGACTGAGACGTGCTGGTCTGAGCAGCCCAGTTCTCACCTCGTTCTACAGGTGTGCAGTGGAGAGCATCCTGTGCTCCAGCATCAACGTGTGGCATGGAGGCTGCACAGTTGCAGAGAGGAAAGCTCTACAGAGAGTGGTGAAGGCTGCACAGAAGTCTGTTGGAGTCAGTCTCCCCACCATCACAGACATTTACACCTCCAGATGCAGGAAAAGAGCCACCTGCATCATGAAAGACCTCACTCACCCAGCACACTCACTCTTTGCCCCACTCCCCTCAGGACGGAGGTTGAGGAGCATCAAATGTAGAACCACTAGACTGAGGAACAGCTTCTACCCTGAGGCTGTTAGACTCATGAATGAATAAATAAAAATAAAATAAAAATAAACACTGCAAAATATCACATCATGCTGATGCTGATCTGTTTTCTTGTTGCTGTGTTCATCTGTGACCATCTGCTCATACAGACTCATGTTCGTGCTGCTGTTTATAATGATGTTTTTCCACTATATTAGGGCTTAGTGTATTACTAGTTGATGTTTTTCTTAGTTAATTCTAGATGTTATTACTGTTTTTCTCTTGCATTTGTTGTTGGATGTAACTGGGACCCCGTGTACATAATCTCGTTTTCATCACATGTACCACATGCGGTGCAAATGACAATAAAGAATCTCTGACTCTGACTCTCTGACTCTCTGACTCTGACTTAGTTCTCACAATGCATGATTATTATTTTAAAAAAAATTGTAAGTTTGGTCCCTACAAGGTAACCTAAAACAAAAATGCACACACGCACGCACGTACACACACACAAACGCATACACACACAGGAAGTAGATGAGAACAGTACTTTCATTTGGTCGAGGCAGAAATTGTCACACAAACCAACAGCTTTCTTCACGGAGCTGAAAACAATTTGAGAAGTACCAAACAACTTTGATTAACTTCACTCAACCTTATATAAACCTGTACACCTGCCAAACAAATCTTAGTTTCTAGTTTGGCTTTTGATCTTCTCCTCATGAATGAGTTACAGTAAACATTTTTTGAAAAATTCCCTGTAACTATGTTTAAAAGGTTTTAAAAGGCACTGTAACTTGTTACCTCACTTCCAAAGAAGTGACTAAACATTGTCGCCAAAGTTTAGTTCATTTTATTTGTTTTAATACATTGTGAGGGAGTGGTTGTGCAGAGGTCAAATAAGGTGGGCCTGTGATCGGAAGGTCACCGGTTCAATTCCCCAAATCAACATTAAAATGTGGGTGGGATAGGTGAAACACCTACACCTGCTTCCACCCTCATTTGCCCCATTCTGGGCCCTTGAGCAAGGCCCTTAACCCCCACCATCTGCTCCCCTGGGTACCCTAGGTTGCAGCTCTCTGCTCCACACAGAGGGCTGTGGTAGCTCATGATCTGTGGTTGTGTAAGGAATAGCATCCAGCGTATAAAAAAAAAAAGGCCAAGTCTTTTTGCGAGTTAGTTCACTGTGGTGTCCCCTGAAGAAGGAAGCAGCTGAAAGAAGAAAATAAATAAATAAACAAATAAATGGTTTTAATACAACTGTTAATTAAGGGCCTGGCATTCAATGATTACACATTTTCACAAACAATATTGTACATGAATCAGATTAGGGTAAGATTCATTCATTCATTCAACCTTTATTTAGTCAGGTAAATCTCATTGAGCCTCGAGGGCTCATTTACAAAAGCGACCTGCTACAAACTAAAGAATGATGAACAGCAATGGTAGAATTTCCTTAAACAACAAACAACAGGAAAAAAAAAAACATAGGAGAGATCTTAGCAGTATATGAACTATATTGTTAAAAACATCCATCCAGTCTCATTATCCACATCTTTGTTTTTTGGTCGCGGGGGTCAGTGGTGCCCATGTCTAGCCATCACTGTGTGAGAGGCGGGACACACACCCTGGACAGGAGTTTTTCTGTTCACTTAGGGAAATGTTCTTAATCTCCAGCTCCTCTGATCTTTGGAGTCCCTCAAGGGTCTATTTTAGGTCCACTGCTTTTTAATTTGTACTTGTTGCCTTTGGGGTCCATTTTTAGAAAACACAACATTCCTTTTCACTGCTTTGTCAAAGTCAAAGTCAACTTTATTGTCAGAACTGCAATATGTACAGGGCATACACAGGATTGAAATTGCGTTTCTCTTAGTCCCTTGGTGCAACAGTAGCCATTTAAACACTAAAACACCAAAACATCCAATAAACGTAAGCATAAAATAGTAAAAGTGTAACACTGTCCTGAGTCTTTGCATAGTAGTATAAAAGTATGAAAATTTACACCAACACTAAAACACTGAAACATTTAATAAACATAAGCATAAAATAGTAAAAGTGTAACACTGTCCTGAGTTTTTGCATAGTAGTATAAAAGTATGAAAATTTACACCAACACTAAAACACTAAACATTTAATGAACATAAGCATAAAATGAAATAATAAAAGTGTAATACTGTCCTGAGTTTTTGCATAGTAGTAAAAAAGTATAAAAAGTATATCTATAAAATAAACTGAAGGTTCTAGCATTGACATTTGCAAAGAGTGGCAAAGCAGCATATGAGTTAATGTACACAGTATATGTATGAGGTAGTTGATGTTGGTATAGAGGCAAAGTGGCATATGCAGTAAGGCACATAAGGCACATTGGGCATCCTTAAATAAGGCTAGTCAGAGAATACTGTATATGTATCAGCAGTAGTGTAGATATAAAAGTAGTGTAAATGTAAACAGTAGTAATAAATGTAAACAGTAGTAATAAATGTAAACAGTATTAATAAATGTAAACAGTGAATGTAAACAGTAGTATGACTATAGGCAGTAATGTAATACAAACATTAGTGCAAATATGAGAAGTAGTGCAAACTGAATGAGCACATGACCGAGAGTTTAGTGAATAACCCGTTTGATGACACAGAGTCCAGTGTTAAAATATTTGTGTTGTGTGGTAATGTGTGAAAGTTTTTTGTGTTAAGGCAGTTCAAATGGGAGGGGAGGCAGAGCAGGCAGAGTGTTTAGCATCCTTTTTTTTATTTTTTTTATTGAACATTTTAGAGAACAAAAGGCACACAAATAACAAATGACAATCTCAAAATTACAATGATATATATAAACATGTACAAATATCTACTAACATACCTCCTAATGTAAACATTCTTAAATTTCTGTTGCCGGCCCAAAAGCCTGGAACAGCCTCCCCCTTGAGCTGCGTGCCACCTCTGATCTGACTCTGTTCAAAACCAGACTGAAGACCCACTTGTTCAAAAAAGCTTTCAGTGTGTAACTTTTATTACTTTTGGTATTTTAATATGTAGCATTTTTTATTTCCATTGCCTTTTTATTTCCACTTGTTCAAAAAAGCTTTCAGTGTGTAACTTTTATTACTTGTGTTATTTTAGTATGTAGCATTTTTTATTTCCATTGCCTTCTTTTATTGCTGTTGTTTCTTATTCTATTTTCATTGATTTATTGTTCCAGTTTATTCATCTTTTTATCCTGTTAAGCACCTTGGTCAATGCAAGGCATTGTAGGAAGGTGCTATACAAATAAAGTTTATTATTATTATTATTATTATTATTATTATTATTATTATTATTATTATTATTATTATTATTATTATTATTATTATTATTATTATTATTATTAAATTAACATATCGACCATCATAACCGTAAATTTGGGTAATAGACTTATTTGAAAGATTGCAAATAATACAGTCCAAGTAAAATAAACAATAACATAACTATTTATCTAACATTCTACATAATTACTTAAAATAATTTGTCAGAGGGCTATATAATCTGAGCGAGGTGATCAAAGAGCTTTTTTGCTTGTGGTTTTTTAGCACAGTTTAAAGAAAGTTTTAACAACTGGAGTTCTTGTTTGAATACAGACCATAATGGTTTAGACTTGCCATATCTGCATTTATGTATATAGAATTTTAATCTTATGATAATGTTATTAACAAAGTATTCATCTGTTTTGAGTGTTTAGCATCCTGACTGCCTGATGAACAGAGCTGTCTCTGTCTGCTGGTTCGAGCCTGGAGACTCCTCAGTCTCCTCCCTGATGGCAACAGGCTGAAGCAGCTGTGTAGTGGGTGTGTGGGATCACCTGCCATGCAGAGGGCTTTCCGAGTGAGGCGGTTGCTGTGTAAGTCCTGCAGTGAGGGCAAGGAGGTGCCGACGATCTTCTCAGCTGCTCTCACGATGCGCTGGAGGCTCTTGCGGCAGGATGCAGTACATGCACCAAACCACACAGTGATGCAGCTGGTCAGGACACTTTCTATGGCACCTCTGTAGAAGGTGCACATGATGGAGGTTGAAGCTCCAGCCCTTTTCAGCTTGCGGAGAAAGTAGAGACGCTGGTGAGCCTTCTTGGCTCCTTTGCTGATGATACTCAGTTATATCTTCTGATTGAGTCCTACAGGGTCACTTCACTGGATCCACTATTAAACTGTCTGCATTAAAAATCTGGTTAAAACATTTTTTTATAAATCTAAATGAAAATTAAATGGAAGTCATCAGCTTTGGCAAATGTAATACCCTTAATGTTCTTGGCCCCTCGGATTCACACAGCCACTCCAATGTCAGGAATCTGGGAGTTATTTTTGAACGTGCTTATAAATTAGACAAACGGAGATAAATGCTGTCGTTAAATCCGGTTTCTTCCAACTACGACTCATTGCCAAGGTGAAGTCTTGTCTCTCTTTCAGAGACCTTGAAAAGGAGATTCACGCATTCATTACCTCTCGCTTGGACTATTGTAATTCACTGTATGTTGGTTTAGACAAATCATCTTTGCATCGTTTACAATCTGTCCAGAACGCAGCAGCTCGTCTTTTAACTTCAACTAAAAAATATGAACATATAACCCCTGTCCTGGCATCCCTTCACTGGCTCCCTGTCCACTCTCTGATTGATTTTAAGATTTTATTGCTTGTTTTTAAAATTTCTGGCCCCATCATATTTATGTGATCTTATTAACATCTACACTTCTGTAAGACCTCCACCAACCAGTTTCTCTTAGATGTCCCCAGATCCAAATTGAAATCCAGAGGTGATCGGGCATATGTGGTTGCTGCTCCAAAACTGTGGAACAGTTTACCTGAGAATTTAAAGACCGCTCAGACTGTAGAGACTTTTAAATATATGCTCAAGACTCATCTGTTTTACTTGGCATTTGATCCTCGCAGAGTCTGAGAACAAAATTTTAGCAGTTTTTATTGTTGTGTTAACTTTATTATGTTTTAGTGGCACTAGATGCATTTTATTTACTCTTTTATATTCATCTGTTTTAACTGTAAAGCACTTTGGACAGCTTTGGTTGTTTTTATGTGCTATATAAATGCAATTGACATTGACAGGTCTCCCGTCCATCACAGGGACGCATAAAGACAAACAACCGAACAGACATGATTTATTTATCACTCAGTAGTGCTATAACACACTACTGGTAAGGACTTAAAAGAAGTAGAAAAAATAATCAGAAATTATGTGTAGGTCAAGATGACATTTAGTTAGCCTCATACACTAA